>JAJOOO010007213.1:0-16144 GCA_029582685.1 Solanum piurae | reverse complement strand
GACCAAACTCCGTCACCGTTGCCGGCGCCACCTCCGGCTACAGCTCCGGCGAGTTCGTCGGAATCTTCATCTTCATCTAATACTAATTCACAGAGTTTTACTCAATGGAGATTTCCACTACCAAGTTCACCCCCAATTTCACACACTAACATTTACCCTCGAGAAACCATGCAAATTACTAAAATTGCCCCTCCTGTTTTGTACACTAATTTGGAGGAACTTTTCCACGTGGCGGAATTACAGCTCACTAGCTCTACTGATTTGGACAAGGTTTGTTCAATATATATACTCACTCCGTCCTATGCGATACTTTTCATGTTTCGATACTCAAATAAATTTTAAGTTTTTGAGATTAAATTTAAATTGTTTGACTCTCTCAATCTAAACTTTGCCACATAAATTGTGACGAAATATATACTTCAAACTTTTGATTTAATACTTATGTTTTGTTTGAATAGGGTCAGATTTAAAATTTAAATATAATAGATTTATAGTTCGTTTAAACAAATTTCAGAAAAATTAAAAATATTTATTTTTTAAAAAGTGGGTTTTTTTCTTTTTATCAAGTAGTTCATAAGTTGGATTTGCTTTTTTCAAAATCACTTTGGAAACATTGATTGAGTATAAAAATAATGTTGAACATTTATATTTTTAAAATTTTAATATATTTTGAGATTTTAAGTGTCCGTGCATGCGCCATGTTATGTTGAAAACGTTGCGCGTTCAGTAGAGTCTTGTTCATTATATTTTTATTGTTGATTTTGTATTTAAAATTTTTCAACAAGGTTAAGGCAATGTACTTGTTGGAACATTCACTTGTTCCGAATCCGGTGGCGGCGGCGGTTGATGGTGGTGGTGGAAGTTCAGTGGCTTGCCCCGACACAGTGTTGAGAGGGGTAGTGGGGTGTTTAAAAGACAGGAGAATAGCAAAATCAGCCAGTAAGGTTTTATTAGCACTTTGTTTGTCGGGAAATAACCGACACGTGGCGGTTGAGGTGGGAGCTGTCGGTGTAGTGGTGGACATTTTGTCGGATTTGGATGTGGCGGCGGCGGAGAGGTCGTTAGCGGCGTTGGAATTGTTGTGTACGGTGGCGGAAGGGGCGGAGGAGGTGAGGGCCCACGCGTTGGCGGTGCCGATGATGGTGGAGGTTATGGGGAGGATGGATGGGAGTAGAGGGAAGGAATACGCGATAAGCGTTTTGGCGGTGATATATGGTGGCGCGTGTGATGGTGCACCATTGGCGGCACCGCCGGAGGAGGTGGCGCGTGCGGTTATGTTGGCTTTGCAAGGTGATTGTAGTGCTAGAGGGAGGAGAAAAGGGGCTCAACTTCTTAAAATCCTTCAAAATCACGGGCGACCCGACCCGACCCGGGAGGAGGAAGAAACGGATCCCCGAGTCGTTTGATCATGAACCTTTTTATTTAAATTTAATCAATAAGTACTAATGCTTTATATTAGCAATTTTATTTCAGTTTTTAATTTGTGGTAATTAGTTTTAGAGTTTTCTGTAAATATATATAAACGTACGTAAGAATCGAAATATTTATTTCTAGGAAATGTACTTTCTCAAGTAATACATTTTGACTGTAATATTATATTTTTCAGACTTTTCAAAAATAATGTTGCACTCACATAAATTCTTAAAAAATGTACTATTTTTGAGAAATTCATTAAGCACATATTGATATTTTTTGAAAAGTTCGAACTATATAACATATCTAATAGAAACCTTGATTTATAAATATATATAACAACATATCATGGAAATAAAAATTAGGTTAAACGAACAATTTTGCGCTCAAATGTGTTTATTTTCTCCATATTTACTAGAGCAACCCATTCTTTCTCTTTTGTCTATTTAAAAATTGAAGATCGATTTTATGATTCATTATACATTTTTTTTTAAAGTTATATAGTTCTTTTCGTAAAAAATCGGCAAAACATAATAGTTAGCAAGTGGTTAACATGATTATTTTCTTCTAAAGAAAATAATTAATACTATATGATATATTAAATCAAATGAAACTTATATTAGATTTTGTGAAAAAAGATGTTGGATTTTTGTGACAGTTTCACGTGGGGGGTGGGGTTGATAAAATTTGCAAGAAGTCAGTGAATATTATCAGTACTACTGAACATATTATTTTGTGTGTTTGTAGTTATCCATCATCAGTTTTTTTCCAAAAAATTGTTTTAAAAAACTGTCAAATTCAACATCTAAAATTAGTAGATTTTATGTAAGTGTAATTTTATTTGCGGTTTTAAAGTCAATAGATTCTTAATGATTGTGATTTTATAATTATAATTATATTATAAAAATAGCATGAATAAATCAGCTATTATAATTGTAATTTGTCGGAATAATACAGTTTATTATTCGCTTTTGTATTTTATTTTATCCTCTAGATTGATTTATGAAATTAATTATACGAAATATATTATTGACCTAATTCATTCTTGTTGCGAAATTTTGTGTATGATAACGGGTTATATACTTGTCTAGTTTGTTTTCCATATATACTTGCATATATTTTCTTATTTGATTTGTGATTGCGTGTATTTTTTATTAACAACGATATTCATTCATAGAATAATTATAAAATCTAATGGACGATAATTTTCTATCTCTAAGAAAAAACGCTCTGATCTCTTACGAGATTTTTTTCACAATTCTCATTACATATAGCTAAAATTAATCATGAGTACGATTGTGAGTTCTATTTTCTCTTTTATATATATATACTAGAAACTTCAAGATCGATCCAATAATAAAACTCATGAAGAGTTAGGTCTCCAAGCCAAGCAGCAGGGCATAATTAGTTTTATAGGACGGGAAATACATTTACTAATTAATAAAGCTTTCTACGATATCGCTCCCTAGGAGAGTGTCAATGACAAGTTGAGTGGTCTGATTCTACTTAGTAGCTCAAATCTTCCTCTTTAACACGTAAATACGCTTTAGCTTTTAAACTAATTAATTTGATACAATTCATAGGCTACGAATTGTAGGAGTTTGAAATCAAGTATTGAATTAGTCTTGTTAGGTTTCCTTTGGATAAGGCTCCCCCAAACCCCCATGAATCCCCGCCTTGCCATGCCTTGAACTAGAACTTGAAATCAGAACATATAACTATAAGAGATGGTAGAATCCCTCTCATTTTTTACAAAAAAACCGCTTCATGGTGGTAAAGCCTCATCTTATGTGTTGATCAAAGTTGCAATAGTAAGATCTTGAAAAAATCTTCTAACTAGGAGGAGGTTTCGCAAAAAATTGTTTTCATCGAGAATTGAATTGACCTTTTCTGTATTTCGAAGAACAGAGAATCTAACAAGACACTAATATAAATATTCCGACAAAAAAAATTTAAACATGGCTATACATATATAGTTTGGGTAATTGTGATATAACTACATTTTGATTATTGTGATTGAACAAACAGTATCATTTGCGTGGAAAAAATGCACATTATAATAATTAAGTATTTTTATATGTATAAAGCATGGATCATATATGTATTGTTAGTATTAGTTTATATATATAACGATCTATTTATCAAAATGAAACGTAACTGGAAGGGAGTTTTTATTTTATTCCACTTAATTAATTCCTAATTTTTACACTATAGTACGTGTCTTAATTTCCAGCATAGAGGAACAACAAAAATTCTCTACTTTGCTATATACATCTTTATCTTTAATATAACTAGATATTTGATTTTTGAATTCAACTCGGACCTATATGATATGATGATCAATATACATAATTTTTTAGAGGTGCATTTAAAATTTTAATTTTATGCAGGGGCGAAGCTAAGTGAGAGCAAGAACAGAGTTTTGAAATTCTTTTTGGTGAAAACTTAAACATTGTGTATTCAAGGTTAAGATTTTTTGTTAGGTATATATATTATAGATTTTAAACCTTATTGGCTTTTTCGCGTGTTTAGTTCGTATATTTTAGACTTTCTTAGTAAAAATTATGGTTCTACGCGCTACTAATTCCTTAATTTCAATATTCAAGTTTCTCAGATTGAACCCATTTATATGTATTAAAACCATGAATACATATCTACTATTTATTACAATTTTAATGAATTTTATACATAAATTATATTTATGCTGTGAATGATCTGGCACACCGTAACATTAAAAATCCACCTCTTATTCGTCTTAGTCATCATATATCACTAAAGATAGATATCATATGAGTGTATATATATAAATACGATTCACTTTCAAGATGTCTTGATTATAAAATACTCCTAATAAACATACACATGTCGCATGAGACTCAAAATCCCATGCGATCTCGAAGACATAATATTTAAAGTACTAATCATTATAGTGATAATAAAAAGCGCTTTTCGATTTTTATAAACTTTACACAATATAAATTTCGAATACCGAATATTTTTTTAAAAAAAAAAGTAGTAAGTGAGGGAATTTAGCAAGTACGTTTGCTCAGTTGCTTTATTCGTGACTTCGTACGTTTGCCCTAACCTGAGGTTGTCTTTTAACCAATAAAAAATATAAAACATATAAAAAAAAATCAAATTTATTAACCCACTCGCATATGAGAACGCGTAGGAGTACGCTCTTTCAATCTCACACGCGCGTAGAAATGAATATGATGTGGATATCCACCCAATACGTTTGAGTTGTCCAAACACTAAACTATGAAACTTTATTAATTCCAAATTTACCCTTTAAATATTTTATCCTCATGTCTCGATTGAATTGGTCCGATTAATTTAGATATGTCTCACGTAATAATATCATTAGACGGGAAAACTCTACTAATTACGTTTGAGTTGTCCAATACTAAACTATGAAAAATCACTAATTCCAAATTTACCCTTTAAATGTTTTATCCTCATGTTTTGATTGAGTTTATCCGATTAATTCAGATTTGCATCACGTAATAATCATTACATGGGAAAACTTTCCTAATTATGTTTGAGTTGTCCAACACTAAACTATGAGAAATCATGAATTCCAAATTTACCCTTTAAATAAGTTATCATCATGTCTTGATTGAATCAGTCACATTCATTTAGATTTGCGTCACGTAATAATCATTAGAAGGGAAAAACTCTTCTAAGTACGTTTGAGTTGTCCAAAACTAAACTATGAGAAATCACGAATTCCAAATTTACCCTTTAAATATGTTATTCTCATGTCTTGATTAAATCGGTCAGATTAATTTAAATTTGCGTCACCTAATAATCATTGGACGGGGAAAAGTCTCCTAGCTAATTACGTTTGAGTTTTCCAATACTTAACATTTCAATTTTACCCTTTAATTGTTTTATCCTCATGTCTTGATTGAGTTTATTCGAAAAATTTAGATTCGCGTCACGTAATAATCATTAAACGGGAAAAACTCTCCTAATTATGTTTGAGTTGTCCAACACTAAACTATGAAAATTCACTACTTCCAGATTTAACCTTTAAATATTTTATCCTCATGTCTTAATTGAATTGGTTCGATTAATTCAGATTTATGTCACATAATAATCATTAGACGGAAAAAACTCTTCATATTAGGAATTTCTCTCATTTAGGATGAGAGCATGTTGGGACAAACCTAGTGCATCAACTATGGTTTGTACGTGTCATAACTTTGGCTTTAATGTTGTATATTACAAATATAGATGGATATATTGTAGTAGAGTTTCGAACTAAAATACATAAAGTTTAAATTTTGGATCTATCTATGTGAACACGATAGATCAAATATTGAAATTGAGAACCAAATCGATTGAAGTTTTTGATAAAATAGAATCGAATAGAAGAATCAACTTAGTTTTGTTTGATTTGATTTTTTTATTTTCAATATTTATTTTCACCCCTAAGTCAAGAATGAAGGGAACTTATTATCGATCTATCTCACTACAACTCTCGACGATAATTCTATTTTTGTATAACATTATATATATATAATGAGATATTAAATATTAACGTTATTAGTATATTATATATATTCGTTATAATTGAAGAAAAATATTAAAGTAATGATTGAGAAGTTTAGTTAATTAAAGAGATGAAATATGGTATCAAAGTTTATTCTTTATAGTTTATACTAATCAAATAGTTTAATGAATTAAAATAATTTGAATTACAAATCTCAACGGATCTTTTTAATATTACGCTAGAATATTCATGCATCCCTAAGAAAAAAAGGGCTACTTCTTCATTTCAATTTATATAACGAAATTTGATGAATACGGAATTTAAGAAAAAAATTTGAAACTTATGATCATAAGTATATTATTAGATTTATGTTGCTATAAAAGTACTCTATGTCAATAAAGATAAAAATAAAAACTTAAAGTTATATTATCACCAAATACAAATTTATGTCATTCTTTCTGAAACAGACTAATAAGGTAATGGACAAAGGGAGTACAAGCTTAGATTCAAAATTGAATTATGATCAACTATACACCAATTTCAAACTAGTTGGAATCGCTAAACAACAACATAGCCAATGTAGCCCCATAAAGTGAGTTCCGAGGAAGGTAGATCGTACATATATCATATCCTACTTTAGAGGAAAAGAGATCGTTTCCGATATATCGTCGACTCAAGGAAGAATATCTCAAAATAGTTCAAAAAAAGAAGTAATAGAAGCACATGAAACAACAACAGATAATAACTAAAGAACAACATATAGTAACAGAACAAAAACAATAACAAAATAATACAATAATCGAGGTACAAAAAACAATAGAGAGTACCAAAAATCGTCAGACAAGAAAGTATCGGAATAAACTATGACTACTAATATGAACGGACCGCAAGACTATATAGATGTATACCAGAAAATTGAGGACAAAAGCTGTTTTTATATCTATTGAACATGCTTGAAACATATAAAAGATAACACATTTCAAGCTTATTCTTTTTTTTACCACAAAAGCACAACAACTAAACTCACAAGTTATGGAATAACATTGAAGTTTGTATCCAGACTAGTATAACAACACTATTCAAATTTTCTGAACATTTCTTATTATCATAGATAGTAATTTGCCCTCAAAAGTACTCTAACTGGTATACTAAATGAAATTATCCTGCTGGGAAACCAACCAGCATTAACCGCGTCTCACGAAGCTCTGTAACCTTACAAAAAGCTGATATAACCAAGTATAAGTTAGGAGGTATGCTTTCAGCAGAACTGAACAACAACAACAGCAATATACGATTCATGGCCTTCACAATGCACGGCCTGATGGTGGTAGTCTCCCAGAGCTTTCCTTTACAACTTTCCGCTGCTTTCGCTTATTATTCAAGTCAACATTGCGAGATCTCTCTCTTGATAAGCTCTTGCCGATTCTTGTATCCTTAATGGTCCTAGTGAAGGGGTTCCCTTCTTCTGGTACACTAAATTCAGCAGGGTTTTGATTAAGGCTGCAAACCAAAGTTTCACAGTTGCTTTTGACGGGTACAGCTCTAGCAGCAGTGTGGCCCTCCAAGTTGAAGAACTTTGAAGTATTACGATCCTGCTGTGGAGGCATCTGAGAACTTGATGTGCCTTGGTTTCTTTTTTGCCCGTCCTTGTCAAGACAAGGATCTCGAGTCATGGTCAGCGGGCCACTTGAAGACACAAAACTCTGTAATTTGCTTCCGCCACATTGCGAAGGCGCATAAGATTTTCTTGATTTCTCTTGTCCCCTAGGCTTGAAAGATATTTGATCTGTAAACTCAGCTTATTAGAATTTGTTTCATTCGCAGACGGAATAACAGATAGACCGATTTAAGTACAGGAAGTGAATGAAATATTCTAGAAAGTTGATGCTTACAGAAAAAGGAACAAAAATATTATCTTGAGTGCTAACCTGTATAATAACCACCAGGATGTACCCCAGGGGCCTCCTTCAAGGGATGATGTGATAAATATGAGCCATTGAGAATACTCTGCTTTCCATCTATATGAAACCTCGGGTGATAGCTGCAGGGTGAAAAAGGTTTCTCCAGGAGCTTGTTTGCATCAAGATTGAAAGGAGGAGTTGATGGCATCCTTCGGTCCATAAGGCTGAGTAACTGCATAGCTGGGATTGTCTCATTACAATAAGGATCTAAGGACCCCATACCTTTCACGTTTGAATCAGATTTGGGAAAAAGACGATGATGCTCATTTGGCATTCTCACATCACTACACTTTATGTCACTTATGGTCCTTCCCTTCTGAAGTGAGGCAGGTGCCTGTCCATGGATCATTTTATCATTTGGCTGACCGATGGATTTCTGTGGAATTCCAAGTCTCAATGGCTGCATGTTCTGCACAGTTGGAAACCATACAGGTTTTGCTCCTTCACCAGGTCTGATGTGCACGGAAGCAGAACCTTGCCCTCCACTGGGAAATTTCTGTTGAGTTTGTGGAGAAGTACCAAAGAGTTTGGTTGGTGGTCTTTCCATCCCGAGGTGGTTCCTCTTAACATGAGAGGTTTGGAGAGAACTTCCTCTGCTTGCTCCAACATCAGTCTTCTTATTCACATTAGCTGGACGGAAACTAGGTACACCAGGACGTGACAACGCCACTGCTTCACTCTCATGTATTTCAGTATATGGCCCTGCAAAACCAGCAGTCCTTTCACTCATGCATTTGGTTCTGGTCTCAGTAAGACCTCTCTCGTACTGGTTCTTCGCCATTAACTCCACAATTTCCATTGGTATATCATCTGACAACCCTCGTTCTAAAGTCTTTTCAGAATGTTGATATCTGCGATGCTTAATTGCCTCTGAATGCTCTAGAAATTCATGAAGATTTTCTTTGTTATGCTGGCGAGGCGTTTCCTGCAAAGGGAAATGAAATTTCCATGAATTCACTGAATACAAGCAGTTACCTTAAAATTTGCATTAGTAAGTTGCATTGAACTCCACAGCATTCATGAAACATCTCAAAAGAACAAGTGACACAATCACTGATTGAAATCATTTCACCCAAAACACCTATACAGAAGTGTTAAGCATATATAACAACAACCAAGTAAACTCAGACTTGAATAATAAGCATAACCACACCAGTAAATGCAATGGTAATGTCTCTTAACATCCAGAGTGGATATTCAGCTAGTCACTTCAGTAGCTTCTTTTCAAGAACATAAAAGAAATGCAAGGAAAAATGGGATGTGGCTGTCTTAAGTGAATATCATTTCTTACCTTTTTCACACTGTAGCGATCTATGAAACTCAACTTTTCACATGAAGATGTTCTATCATCGAATAGGCAGTCCTCTAAGATATATCAAAGAAGTTTTCGAAACAGAAAACAGATCTAAGTTATCCTGCTGCCTTTTCCCAAAAATCTGTCAACCTCCCTCAATCCCATTTGTCAGATCAACACAATCAATCTGAACTGTAAGGTAAAGCTCTTTCTGAAAATTGAGAGACAAATAATAGTTTTTTTTTTTTGGGCTAATAAAAGACATTGTCTTTCTACAATATGGATTTCAAGTCTATTCTACATATCAGTGCAAATTTATTAACAATATTTTAGCTTTTCCATCATATAGATCTGAACAAAAGTAGTATAGGTATGTGAAAGGTAAAAATTTCTACAATGTGATTTTGAAGGCAATTTCAAATATCTTGGTCCTCACATGAAAAGAAAAACTACAATCGCGAATCAGCTTTACTGTATAGCCCGAGCAACCAAAGAAAAGAAATGTTTCTAAATCAACTCCACTTTATATGCATTTTTAGCCATTTCACATGGATCATTCGACCTCAGAGAAAATAATGGAGGGGGAGGGAGGAAACCAAATCATCGCAAACAAAAGGGAGGCTCAAAGTAAAACGGAGAAATAAACCAGTACCATTATCTCAGAAACTTGAAGGTTCCCCTTCTGAAGTAGAATTGGAGAGCTTTGGATATCTTTCCACATAGATGCTGTCTGCGGAACTCCCTGGTTGAGGTCATATATCACTTCTTTCCTTGAAGATTGACCTGCTTCAGGAACGTTCGACTGTCTGACATAAGAATTATCTTTCCTTCGAGGAATATCACAATTCAATCCCTTCTGGAGCATGAATGGCCAGTTTGTCACATTTTTGCTTTGGGTAATATCATTCCCCGCATGTTTGTCGGGATCTCTGAAGCTGTTCAAAGACAGGTCTAGCCCTACTTTAGCAGATAATTCACGTGCTGGCTGAAAGGTCATCATTTCGATACCACTGGTCACTGGTATGAGATGATTCCTCCTGGTCGAACTTTCCCCCGGGAAATTATTGTTAGGATGCATAAGAGTTGAGGGAACACGTCCAACTTCAGGAAACTTATTACTTTTCCAACACAAGCCAGAACCTCTACCTGTTCCTACCAATGACTGATAACTACTTAAATGAGGTTCAAATTTCCCACCCATGGAAGAATGTTGCACTGGATGAACGACGCTATTAACAGCACCATATCCCTTTAAACCTCCATTTTCCATGGTTATATCCTGCCAGTGCATTTCAGGGGAATATCCATCGACAGGTCGAAACTGCTTATTTTTCTTTTTATTTATTCCATTTCTATGCTTGATTCGCAGATTTTTGTTACCATTCGGTATACCTTCTTCACCAGATTCCTTCTCATCTGAACGTGAATCAGCGGTTTCAACTGCTATGGAACTCCTCTCAACTCCTCCATTAGATGACCTGACCCTTTTACCAATGTTGCATTGTATTCCCATACCCGACAGATTGCTGTCAACTTCTTGAGGAATCTTCCTCTTCTTCTGAAAGTATCTCTTATCCTTTGGCATACCAACTGGTTCTAGTTCAGGAGGCACCACAGCCTTGGTACTCAATGAATTACGATCTGCTTTGGCAGGATTACTCTCCAAATTGACTTTTCCACCCAATATATCAGTCAACAGACGCACCTTTCGAGTTTTCCGGCGTGGTACATCATTTGGAACATCATTGTGTGAATCAAACTGTCTATTTTTAGCCATGAGTGGGTCGCTTCCTGGAGATATTCCATTGTGGTCTCTCAATTCAATGGAAGGTAACCTGCTCAGTTTTGTTTTACTGGTTTCAAGAGCCTTATCAGTAGTATCTGGTACATCAGATTGCTTAAAAGCTGTTGAGACTGTCCTCTGAATGTCATTTGGAGAACCCATTGCTGTCTCTGCACCAATATCAGGACTTACATCATCAGCACTTCTGTAGAGATTTCCATGGGGAACAATTTTACCCTCTGACAGAGTTGATTCAGAGCTTGCAACTCGTATGACGTTGTTTGACAGATTAGCAGCTGTTTAAAACCAAAAGAGTTCTGGTTAATTTAAAGCAAAAAAAAAGCGTGTAAATTGAAGATCATAGGATATTGACAGTCACAAAAACTGCAATTGAATTACCAGGGCTCTTTCTATCTATTTCTTTGCTTGAGCAATGTTTAGATATTGCTACCTCAATAGTTGGATAACTGATCTCCTCATTTCTAACATTTCCTGAACCAGTTCTGTTACCTGAAAAGTAATGTGGATTATAAACACATAGGCAGAAATTATTTATCATTCTAAACTAATAGAAATACCCAAAACAAGTAACATAGAACATGAATTATAGAAGAAAATACCAGCTGAGACAGCTTTGTCTTCAACCATAGTGCACCTTCCTTTGTAAGGTTTACATAAGAAGTCATAGCCACTGGTATTGGCAGCATCAACGATAGTAGCTTTCTTTTTGTCAACCTTTCGTGAAGTTGAATCATGCTTCATCTCTAACAATGCATTTGTTGTAGCATTTCTAGAAGAAACCATGTTTGGAGAGATCAATCTACTTCTGCAGCTTGGAGGAAGAATCTCAATCTCTTCTCCTGAACTTTCTGTGCCAATCTCGCGCATGCAATTTTTGCATCGCCACCACCTAAATTTGGGAACATCCAGAGGAGGAGGAGGAAGTTGCTCCTCCGAAATACTGCAGTCACCGCTTGACGTAAAAGGTGCACAAATTCTCCGGTCTTTTTCTCTTTTCTCAGCAACATATCCACTGTGTCCAGCATAAGAAATGGAGTCAAGAAGATATCAAACCAAAAGAGATCAGAAAAGTCGTACGATAAGCCATGGAGAACATATGATTTGGTTATAAAGACTTGACAGCATATGTATACACCGAGAAACATCTCAATTCATTGCTTGGTTTTACTCGATCCTCACAAGGCTTAAGACTGCAAC
Organism: Solanum piurae; assembly: GCA_029582685.1. Classification (NCBI taxonomy): domain Eukaryota; kingdom Viridiplantae; phylum Streptophyta; class Magnoliopsida; order Solanales; family Solanaceae; genus Solanum; species Solanum piurae. Next base: position 3,977 of record JAJOOO010007213.1, on the reverse strand, counting down.
TAATGGTAAAATTTTCGATGGAAACACAAATTTATCTGGAGAAAAACTTCAGAATAAGATTATAACCACAAAACAAAAGTTTTTCATACATGACAATTAAAGTGACGTGCCACGATTCATCCAACATGGTAAAGCCAGCTATACATCATCACAAAATTTTCCGCACTCTCCTTTGATGCAACATATGAGTAATGCAATTATCAACCATGGATTGTTATTGGTGTGGCATTTTTGAACTTTTAAGTCACTTTTCTATGCAAAAGGAAAAAGGAGATCACTTGTAGTATGAATCCCGAGTATAGAATTCATGTTCTCGTTTATTGAACCAATATCTGCCATCAGATGCCTAGTCTATTTGTCTATCCAATACTACACAGGAGTAACCATAAGGTGACAATCAATAACCAACAATCAAGTGTCAAGACAAAAGAATCAGCTTCTAAACCAAGTGACCGAAGACAACATAAAGGGAAGGAGTATATATATCAGCAAGAGAAACTTAAGTAAGCAACATCAAAAGACAAATTATAGAGATTGGAGGCTCACCGTATAGAGAAATAATGTTGACATTTTCCTTCCTCTTTCTTCGGCATAGGAATATCAAGGTCTATAGATATTGATTCAATTTGTATGAACGATCCCAAGGCTTTAGGCACAGGAGTATTAGTATCACTTTTGTGATTATTTTCTTCCACTGCTTTGTTACTTTTCTCCATGTAAAAAGGAGAATAACTAAAAACCTACACAAGCAAAATTCAGTTCATAAACTCAAAGAAAAAGGATCATTGCAAACAGCTATCAGGTAGACAAAATATGTCCTTAAGTGTTTCTGTACACTAAAAAAATTGGAACTTTATCATCAAACCATGCTTAAGGTAAGGCTCAAGTTCAGGCACCAGAACATGATTATACCAATTGAGTTTAACATACATACATTGACCGACAATGTTATACCACCATGCGATCTTATAACTACAGGTAACCGTTCACAAAAGTGGGACGACATTAGTAACCTGAAAAGATAAGCAAAGGTACCTACTACGGCAGGTTAAAATTCAGAGTAAAATTCTTTAAATTATCAGTGTATACAACAACAACATACCCCACTATAATCCCACAAGTGGGATCTGGGGAGGGCAGGGTATATGCAGACCTTACCGCTACCCCTGGAGGCAGAGACACTGTTTCCAAAAGACCCTAAGCTCAAAATTCTCCAAACCCTAGCCTCAAAAAACAGCAACAATTTAATCATTTCACATCAAAATGCATTTCAATAACAGACATATACACCTAAGCTAAATTAAAAAAATACACCAACATTAACCATATAATAAAGTTAAAAGTCATTTATATCCACCTCTATAGTTTTATAAAAATGCTCAACTCACAACCAACAAATAAACTAAACCCAAAAGCCATAAAGACAAAACCTTTATCAATAATTCCACAATTCACATAAAATACACAAATTAGGGTTTTGTCAAAATGCACACCTCATACCCAATTCAATAAACTTGATCCAAAATCAATAAAGATCAAATCTTTATCAATAAATCAACAAATCACATAACATAAACACATAAAAATCTAACAAATCAATCACACATAAACAAAATTAGGGTTTCGGCGTCGATACCTAAGTAAAGCATAAACATCAAAACAAATCCAACCCCACAACCTTATTCACACCAAAATCAATAGTTAACCAAACAAAAAACCCAACAAGAACACAAAAATGAAAAAAAAAAAAAAAAAAAACTGAATCTTGAAAAATGTACATCTGAACAAAATGATAATCAAGAATCAGCTAAAAAGTACAAAAAAACAATCAAAACTCAAAACCCATATAACAAATCACCTCAAAAACAAAACCCAACTTTTAAAATCTAAAGATTTGAAGAAAAATCATACCTTTTTGCCCAAATCGATAAGAAAAACCCAGTTTTTCAACTTTTACGGATGATGAAAAAAATGCTATCTTTGCAAAGAAGAAACTGAAATGAGTCCAGATTTGCAAGAATCTTGAAGTGATTTTGATTATAAAGTGATGAATTCGAGCTGTGAAAATGAAACCAAAACCCTTAGGTTTGTAAGATGAAAATAAACATTTTTTCTAGAGAGATAAAATTTATAGTGAGAGAAAACTGAAGAAGAGTAAGTGAGAGAGAGAGAGTGAGGGCTTTATATTTCTTTCTTTAAATAAAACCAATTTATTTCTTGTTGTAATAAATACACACACAGTGCGTGTATCTAACTCTTTTTTTAATTTTTTAATTTAATTTTTTGTATGTATAAAAAAATCGATAAAAAAACCCTAGTCAAGCGATTACTATACACGCACTTGAGGTGAGCGTGGGATTGTTTGTTGATGTCCTTGTCAGAAGACAGGTGGCAAGCACTTATGTGTGATTTGAGTGGTTCGTGATGACGCGATTATGTTCGGCGCGTCGATGACGGGAATATCGAGGAAAGAAAGAAACCCTAAATATTATTGTGGGGATAACCCTAAGTTTTTTTAATTTTTATTTATTTTCGAAAAGATGATATAATAATAATAATAATAATGTATTGAATAGGAAAGGGAACAACTTGTTATAAACGTAAGGCACAAAATAGAACATGTAAGAAGTGGGACCCTCATATAAAAAAAAGATGATTATTTAAGTTTTTGGAAGTATATATTATTTTTATCATATAGTATATATATTTTGGTGAATCAACTGTTTATTTTGTTTGGCATATGGGAATTTTGTATGAAAGAGTTTAGAGATCGAGTTAGCGAAGAAACGGATTTATTATCATCGCGATAGTAGTTCACCTAAGTCTAAAAAATGGATGGTCATATCAAAATTCGAAAGAGAATAGATAAGTAAATCAAAGTTAAATTTGACGGATTAGTTCAACTTTTAAAGTTTTAGAATAGTATCTATTGAGCTTGTTTGTATTGAAGACTTCTTTAGAGTATGTTGAATCAATATAACTATATATATCCTTCTTGTTATATGATTTTTATGAGATTCTGTTTGGCAAATGAGTCGACTATTTGGGACGTTATATTATTGTCTTGGGTGATGGCTCATTCATATTCATTACAACAGTGTTGATTGCGGCCTCATGAATAGGAATAGATTTTTTCTTTTAGATATTTTGTAATTTGTGGTCTAATTGGACAATCTTACTTCAAATACAGGGGTTGCTAAAAAAGTAGAGTTCGAGAAACAGAGTTGATTGTGTGAAAAACCTTCAAGTAGTTATGCATAAACATTCTGAATTGCTAAACAGAGCACCCACTTTGCAGTCTGCATAGATTAGGTATAAACATGCATTCCACCACCCCTGTTTTAGTAAAGGGCCGCGCTATTTAATTTGTCCCCTGCATTGCTAAACAGAGCACCTACTCTGCCGCTACCCTGTTTTAGTAAAGGAGCGCACTACTTAATTTGTCCCTGCATTGCTAAACAGAGCACCTACTCTGCCGTCACCCTGTTTTAGTAAAGGAGCGCACTATTTAATTTGTCCTGCATTGCTAAACAGAGCACCTACTCTATCACTACCCTGTTTTAGTAAAGGAGCGCACTACTTAATTTGTCCCTGCATTGCTAAACAGAGCACCTACTCTGCCGTCACCCTGTTTTAGTAAAGGAGCGCACTATTTAATTTGTCCTGCATTGCTAAACAGAGCACCTACTCTATCACTACCCTGTTTTAGTAAAGGAGCGCACTACTTAATTTGTCCCTGCATTGCTAAACAGAGCACCTACTCTGCCGTCACCCTGTTTTAGTAAAGGAGCGCACTATTTAATTTGTCCTGCATTGCTAAACAGAGCACCTACTCTATCACTACCCTGTTTTAGTAAAGGAGCGCACTACTTAATTTGTCCCTGCATTGCTAAACAGAGCACCTACTCTGCCGTCACCCTGTTTTAGTAAAGGAGCGCACTATTTAATTTGTCCTGCATTGCTAAACAGAGCACCTA
>JAJOOO010007212.1:0-14523 GCA_029582685.1 Solanum piurae | reverse complement strand
ATAACTTTTTGCTTCAAGGTCGGAATTGGGCAAACTCCGTGGCGTTGGAAAGAGGACTCAGAGACCTTTAATTGGATAGGTAAAGGTCCACCTAATTCATTTTGAGCTAAAATATATGACCATTTAAAGTTGACCCTTACAACTCACTAGTTCAAATGACTAGTTTCCGGACGTCACGGTCATTTCTCATTATTTCATCAAGTTCTCAACTCCAAACTCACATGTGAGGCTCTAGTTTCACTAGTTCGTTTTTAGGGTCGTTACAGCAACCTTCACGTATATTGACATCATTTTTTAGCTCTCATTTCTGTATTTACAAGCCATTTTTTAAGAATCTCAAAAAAATTCCAATTTTTCGTGTGTATTAGCCCATGGATCTGGCGCTTGAAGCACCGAAAATTCTATTCTCTAAGATCTTTATGATGACCTCCTTAATTAGTTTAGGAACCTTCACATATACTCACACCATTTTTTTAACGTCGATTTCCGCATTTACTAGATCTTTTATAAGAATCTCTTAAATTTCCCAATTATTCGTATTAGACTATTTATCTGATGCTCGCAGCACCCAATATTTTTTTTTGAAAAATCTTTATGAGGATCTCTGTAATGAGTTGGGAAACCTTCATGTATACTCACAACATTTTTTAACGCCATTTTTCAAATTTACAAGCCTTTTTTTAAGAATACCCCAAATTTCTCAATTTTTCGTGTGTATTATCCCATGGATTTGGCGCCTGGAGCACCCAAAAGGGTTTTCTCAAAAAAATTATGAGGACCTCCGTAAATACTCACACTATTTTTTTAACGCCCATTTCTGCATTTACAAGCTTTGTTTTAAGAATCTCTGAATTTCCTGATTTTTCGTGTGTATTAGCCCATGAATATGGCGTCCGAAACACCCAAAAAAAATTCTCAATAAACTGTACTAGTACCTCCGTAATGAGTTGGAACCTTCACATATACTCACACCATTTTAACGCTCATTTCCTTAATTACAAGCCCTTTTTTAAGAATTTCCCAAATTTCTCGATTTTTCGTATATATTAGCCTATGAATCTAGAGCCTATAGCACCCAAAAACTTTTTTATCAAAAAACTTTATGAGGACCTTCGTATTGAGTTGGGAAACCATCACGTATACTCACACCATTTTTTTAACTCCCATTTCTGCATATACAATTGTTTTTATAAGAATGTTCTAAATTCCCAAATATTTAGTGTGTATTACCTATGGATATGGCTTAGCGGAGTACCTAAATGTTTTTCTCATGAAACTTTATGAGGACCTTCGTGATGAGTTGGAGAACCTTCACGTATATTGAAATTATTTTCTAACGTGCATTTCTGCATTTACAAGCCTTTTTTTAAGAATTCTGAAATTTACACAGTTTTTCTTGTGTATTAGACCATGGATCTGGCGCCTAGAGCACCCAAAGTTTTTTCTCAAAAATATTTATGAGGACCTCCGTAATGAGTTAGGGAACCTTCACGTATACTCACTCCATTTTTAACGCCCTTTTTCGCATTTACAAGTCCTTTTATAAGAATCCCTCAAATTCCCCAATTTTTCGTGTGTAATGGCCCGTAGATCTGACGCCCAGAGTACCTCAAATTTATTTCTCCAAAAACTTTACGAAGACCTCCTTAATGAGTTGGGGAACCTTCACGTTTAATCAAATCATTTTTAACGCCCATTTCTGAATTTACTAGACCTTTTTTAAGAATCTCTTAAATTTCCCGATTTTTCGTGTGTATTAGCCAATGGATCTGGCGCTTGAAGCACCCAAAAAGTATTTCTCAAAAACTTTATGAGGAACTCTGTAATGAGTTGGGGAACCTTCACGTATAATCATACCATTTTTTAAAGCCCATTTTCGTATTGACAAGACCTTTTTTAAGAATCCCTCAAATTCCCAAATTTTTCATATGTATTAGTTCATGAATCTAGCGCACGGAGCAACCAATATTTTTTATTCTCCAAAAACATTATGAGGACCTCCATAATGAGTTGGGGAACCTTCATGTTTACTCACACCATTTTTTAATGTCATTCCCGCATTTACAAGTTCATTTTTAAAAATCCAGCAAACTCCCCAATTTTTCGTGTGTATTAGCCCACTATCTGACGCCCAGAGCACCAAAATGAGTTGGGGAACCTTCACGTATACTCACACCATATTTTTAACGCTCATTTCCTCATTTAAAACTCATTTTTTATGAATACCTCAAATTTCCTGATTTTTTGTGTTTATTGTCCAATGGATCTGGCGTAGCAGAGAACCCAATTTTTTCTTCTCAAAAAACTTTAAAAGGACCTCCATAATGAGCTGGGGAACCTTCACGTATACTCACACCATTTTAACGCCTATTTTTGCATTTACAAGCCCTTTTTAAGAATCTCCCAAATTCCAAGATTATTCGTGTGTATTAGCTCCAAGATCTAGCGCTCGGAGCACCCAAAAAAAATTCTCAAAAAAGTTTATGAGAACCTCTGTAATTATTTAGGGAACCTTCACGTATATTCACATCATTTTTTTAACGCCCGTTTACGTATTTACAACCTTTTTTAAGAATCTCCTAAATTTCTCGATTTTTCGTATGTATTACCCCATGGATCTGTCCCATGTAGCACCCAATTGTTTTCTCAAAAAACTTTATAAGGACCTACGTAATGAGTTCGGTAACCTTCACGTATACTCACATAATTTTTTTAATGCCCATTTCCGCATTTACAAGACATTTTTTCGTGTGTATTAGCCAGCCCATTGATCTGACGCCCAGAGCACCCAAAATTTTATCTCAAAAACTTTATAAGGACCTCCGTAATGAGTTGAGGAACCTTCATGTATACTCACACTAACTTTAATGCTCATTTCCGCATTTACAAGCCCTTTTTTAAGAATCCCCCAAATTCTTCGATTTTTCGAGTGTATTAGCCTATAGATATGGCGCCCAGAGCACCCAAAAAAAATTTCTCAAAGAGTTTATGTAACATCTCGATATTTGAAATAACTAGGAAGAAGCTATTAATTGGAAATAGTCATTTTTGGAAAGAATGAAAATCTGGAAATTTGTTTAAGTTAGGAAAAATTGAGTTTTTTGTTAACTTTAAACGGCCATAACTCCTAGATCAGGATGAGTTAGGTGTAGTGTCAGATATGGTTGGAAATCTCTTAGAATGATCTTTCCAACGCCGCCAAGTTTGTGCGATTCCGAGTTCGGATGAGTGAGTTATGCCCTTTGGAAATTGGGCTGTTGGATTAAGGAAATGTCCAATCCGAAATTTTAAGAGGTATTTTAGTCTTTTCATTGGCCTATTATTTTAATCCATTTTTAGGAGTTTAATATGGGTCAAATCAGATTTTAGTCAGCTTTAGAATTTGGGATTTCACGCTAGGGCTAAGGAGAAAGGAGAAGAAGAAGCAAGAACGTTCAAGATCGTCGAAGTTTGGCTTGTGGAATTCGTCGGGGGTGATTTCTACAAGGTATGTGAGACTACATAGCATTGGGTTAGTTCACCCACGCGCCAAACATGATTCAATTCAGCGAATTTATGTCTTTGAATGATTAGAAATTTCAGTTCTTGATAAACATTGTTGAAAGTTTCGTTGAATTCTTGGGAGTTGTGTTGTTGAGGTTTCTTGATGATTTGATTCATGTTTCCGGGTGGAATTTCATGTTGAATTTGTTGTATATTGGGGGTACTAATGATTCTAAGTGTTTGGGGAAAGAATCATTGAAGTTTAGAGGGTTTACAGATGAAAAACGAAGGAGAAAAATTGGGGATTTTCTAGGCAAAGGCTTGTGGCGCCGCGCCTGCCAGAGAGCCACAAAAGTTCCTCTGGCACGTCGCGCCAGCTTGAGAGCCACAGAAAGTTCTCTGAACTTTGAGGGCTGGCTCCCCACACCTCTCAGAGCGTCAGGGACTCCAGTTCTCCCTATTTGTTCCCCACCTTTTAGTACTTGTTCCTTAGCAATGTACCTATATTTTCTAGTTGATTCCAACACTCTAAGGTGCATCTAAACGTCATGAAATCATCCATAAACATGAGATCATGAACCTTGAATCTATAATCTAATTCAAGAAAAGTTAGGATCAAAGTCAAGAGGAGTTAAGAGTCAAGTCTAGAAGTTAAGAAGCAAGTCAAAGTAAAGTTTTTAAAGTTTCCAAAAGTCTTTAGCAAACGTTTTAACTTTGTATTAAGACTTAAGTTTTTAAGTTAAGCAAAGAGTAAAGAGTTGAGTCCATTTCTCAAAAAGCTATAAGGGAACTAAGTATTCCCAAAGAGTTTATAAATTTTTTTCGCATTTGAGCAAGAAAAGGGAACATCGATTCCAAGAGAGTTTTTAAGCTACGTTTTGAGTAATTATCTCAAACCAAAGAAAGAAGATTGTTTTTAAAACATATGAGCTAAGTATATTTTGGGAGTAGTATTGAGTACCGTTATGGGGATGCGAGTTCATATTAACTCAAGTCTCCATAAACCATGTAGCCATCATGGGTATTAATAGGTCATACTTTTAGATGATCACATAAGTTAAGCTAGTGGATCCACTAAGTTAAGCGTTCTATATGACGGCAAAGTATACCACAGTTCTGACAGTGTGGGCAAGACGATGTATCACCACTTAGGCTCATAGTGGTGGTTGTCGGTTAGAGAAACTCCCACAAAAACTATATTACTTTATTATATGAGTAAAGTTGAGTTTGTTATTGCATTTTCTTTAACGAACTAGTTGCTTTTATTGTTTTATAAAGCTTTTCATATATTGTATGTGTTCATTTCTTTATTTTGAGTTAAGTTATTCATGAGTTGAGAAGAGCCAACGTAAGTGTTTCTTTCTGAATCTTTTCAAGCCTTTGTATTGTTTAGCATTCCAACTCGCATACTGGTACATTCAATGTACTGATGCCAGTTGGCCTGCATCGTCTTATGATGCAAACACAGGTAACCAGGATCAGCATCCAACGCCTCGTGGATTAGGTTCAACACTCAGAATCAGTTGGTGAGCCTCTTTGCATTCCGGAGGACTCTTTTATCAATTGCTTTCTAGTTTTCAGTTGTTAGGATGATCGGGGGTCCTGTCCCGACATTCCTATTTATTTTAGAGGCTTCATAGACAGATAGTATTAGTTCTTTAGTCTTATTCATTTCAGTTGTATACGTTTAAGACTTGGGTTGCCATTTTGGTTAAGTTATTATCTTTTAAGTTATTGCGTGAGCTATATCTCGAGTGCCAGTCCCGCCCAGGGTGTAGGCTCGGGGCATGACAATTTATGAGGACCTCCATATTGAGTTGGGATCCTTCACGTATACTCACATTATTTGTTTAACGCCCATTTTCATATTTACAACCTTTTTTAAGAATCCCCTAAATTTCTCAATTTTTTGTGTGTTAAGCCGATAGATATGTTGATCGGAGCACCCAATTATTTTCTCAAAAAACTTTATAAGGATATACGTGATGAGTTTGGGAACCTTCACGTGTACTCACACCATTTTTTTAACGTCTATTTCTGCATTTACAACTCTTTTTTTCTAAGAATGTCCTGAATTCCCCAATTTTTCGTGTGTATTAGCTCATAGATTTGGCACCAAAAGAACCTAATTTTTTTTCTCAAAAAATATTATGAGGACCTCTGTAATGTATTAGGGAACCATCACATATACTCACATCATTTTTTAACACTTATTTCCACATTTATAAGCTTTTTTTAAGAATGCCCCAAATTCCACTATTTTTCATGTGTAATTAGCATATGGATTTGGCACCGGAGCACCCAATTTTTTTTCTCTCAAAAACCTCTTTGAGGACCTCCGTAATGAGTTAGGGAACCTTCATGTATACTCCCACCATTTTTTAAATGCCCATTTCCGTATTTACAAGACATTTTTTAAGAATCCCTAAAATTTCATGATTTTTTGTGCGCCTGTAGCATCCGAAAGTTTTTTCTCAAAATCCTATATGAGGACCTCTGTAATGAGTTGGGGAACCTTCACATATACTCAGACCATTTTTTCACGCTCATTTTCGTATTTATAAACCCTTTTTAAAGAATCTTCAAATTCTCCAATTTTTCATGTGTATTAGACCATGGAACTGGCGCCCAGAGCACTCAAATTTTTTTTTATCAAAAAACTTAAGAGGACATCCGTAATGAGTTGGTGAACCTTGATGTATACTCACACCATTTTTTAACGTCCATTTCCGCAATTATAAGACCTTTTTAAGAATTCCCAAAATTTTCCAATTTTTTATGTGTAACCTATGGATTTGGCACTCAGAGCACCCAAATTATTTTCTCATAAAACTTTGTTTGGACTTCTGTAATGAGTTGGAGAACCATGATGTATACTCACACATTTTTTAACGTGCATTTATGAATTTATAAGCCCTTTTTAAGAATCCCCCAAATTTCCAGATTTTTCGTGTGTATTAGCCCATTGATCTGGCGCCCGGAGCACACAAAATTCTTTTCTCAAAAAAGTTTATGAGGACCTCCGTAATGAGTTGGGGAACCTTCATGTATACTCACACTATTTTTTTAACATACATTTCCGCATTTACAAGCCCTTTTAAGAATTCCCAAATTTCCTGATTTTTCATGTGTGTTATCCCATGAATCTGGCGCCTGGAACACCCAATTTTATTTTCTTAAGAAACTTTATGAGGACTTCCGTAATGAGTTGGTGAACTTTCACGTATACTGACACCATTTATTTAACGCTCATTTCCGCATTAACAAACTTTTTTTTAAGAATCCCTCAAATTTCTTTTTTCGTGTGTATTAGACCATTAATCTGGTGCCCGAAGCATCCAATTTTTTTTATCAAAAAACTTTATGAGTACCTTTGTAATGAGTTGTAGAATCTTCACCTATTCTCACACAATTTTTTTTAACGGTCATTTCTGCATTTACATTCCTTTTTTCAAGAATCACCCAAATACCTTGATTATTCATGTGTATTAGTTCATGGATGCACCAGGAGCACCCAATTTTTTTTTCTCAAAATTTTTTATGAGGACCTTCGTAATGAGTTGGGGAACCTTCACGTATACTGACATCATTTTTTTAACGCACATTTCCACATTTACATGCCCTTTTTCATGGATCTAGCGCTCGGATCACCAAAAATATTTTTCTCAAAAAAGTTAATGAGTACCTCCGTACTGAGTTGGGGAACCTTCATGTACACTCACACCATTTTTAATGCACATTTCCGCATTTATAGGAGTTTTTTTAAGAATTTCCTAATATTTTGTGTATTAGCCAATGAAACTGGCTCCCGAAGCACCCAAATTCTTTTTCTCAAATAACTTTTTTAGGACCTCAATAATGAGTTGGGGAACCTTCACGTATACTCACACCAATTTTTTAACGCTCATTTCCGCATTTACAAGCCTTTTTTTTAAGAATTCCCCAAATTTCCTGATTTTTCGTGTGGATTAGTCTATTGCTTTGGCGCCTGAAGCACCCAAAACTTTTTTTCTCAAAAAACTTTATGAGGACCTCTGTAATGAGTTGGGGAACCTTCACATATAATCACATTATTTTTAACACTCATTTTCGCATTTACAAGCATTTCTTTAAGAATCTCCCAAATTCCTCGATTTTTCTTATGTATTAGCCCGTGAATTTGGCGACCGGAGCACCCAAATTTTTTTTCTCAAAAAACTTTATGAGGACCTCCGTAATGATTTGGGGAACCTTCACGTATATCCATACCATTTTTTAACGTTCATTTCCGCATTTACAAGCCATTTTTTTAAGAATCACCCAAATTTCTCAATTTTTCGTGTGTATTAACCCATTAATATGTCGCCCAAATCACCCAAAAAAAAATTCTCAAAAAACATTATGAAGAACTCTAAAATGAGTTGGGGAACCTTCATGTATACTCACATAATTTTTTAATATCAATTTCCACATTTACAACCCTTTTTTTTAAGAATCCCTTAATTTTTTTGATTTTTCGTGTATTTAAACCCATGGATCTGGCGCCCAGAGTACACAAAAAAAAATTCTCAAAAAACTTAAGGAGGACCTCCGTAATGAGTTGTAGAACCTTCACGTATACTCACACTATTTTTAACGTTCATTTCCGCATTTCCAAGCCCTTTTCTAAGAACCCTCTAAATTTATCGATTTTTTGTGTTAATTAGCCTATGGATTTGGCGCCTGTAGCACCCAAAAAAAAATCTCAAAAATCCTTTTTGAAGACCTCTGTAATGAGTTGGAGAACCTTATACCCATATCATTTTTTAACTCCCATTTTCGCATTTACAAATCATTTTTTATGAATCTCCCAAATTAGGTCTCAAATTTCCTAATTTTTTGGGTGTATAGCCCATGAATCTGGCGCCTAAAACACCTAAAAGAAATTCTTAAAACACATTGAGGACCTCCGTAATAATTTTGGGAACCTTCTAGTATACCTACACCATTTTTAACGCTCATTTCCGCATTTACAAGCCCTTTTTTTAAGAATCACCCAAATTTCTTAATTTTTCGTTTGTATTAACCCATGGATCTAGCACCCAAAAAAAATTCTCAAAAAACTTTATGAAGACCTCCGTAATGAGTTGGGAATCTTCACATATACTCACACCATATTTAATACTCATTTTCATATTTACAAGCCCTTTTTTTAAGAATTCCCCAATTTTTTTTTATTTTTCATGTGTATTAGCCCATGAATCTGGTGCCCGGAACACCAAAAAAAAAATTCTCAAAAAACTTTATGAACACCTCTATAATGAGTTGGGGAACCTTCACGTATACTCTCATCATTTTTTTAACGCCTATTTCAGCATTTACAAGCCCCTATTTTAAGAATCTCCTAAATTCAATAATTTTTCGTGTGTATTAGCCCATCGATCTAGCGCTTGGAACACCGAAAACAATGTCTCAAAAAAATTTATGAGGACCTCCATAATGAGTTGGGGAGTCTTCACGTATACTCACACCATTTTTTTAACACATATTTCCGTATTTACAAGCCATTTTTTAACAATCCCCTAAATTTCCCAATTTTTCATTTGTATTTTACCCCATAGATCTGGCGTTCAGAGCACCCCAAATTTTTTTCTCAAAAAACATTATGAGGACCTCCGTAATGAGTTAGGAACCTTCACGTATACTCACACTATTATTTTACGAGCATTTACAAGCCTTTTTTTAAGAATCCCCCAAATTCTCCAGTTTTTCGTGTGTTTTAGCCCATGGATCTGGCGTCCGGAGAATCCCAAAAAAAATTCTCAAAAAACTTTATGAGGACCTCTGTAATGAGTTGGGGAACATTCATGTATTATCAAACCATTTTTTAACGCTCATTTCCTTATTTACAAGCCTTTTTTAAATAATCCCTCAAATTTCTCAATTTTTTGTATGTATTAGCCCATTGATCTGACGCCCGACGCACCCAAAAGTTTTTTCTCAAACTACTTTATGAGGACCTCCGTAATGAGTTGGAGAACCTTCACGTCTACTCACACCATTTTTCTAATGCTCATTTTCACATTTACAAGCCATTTTTTAGAATCCCCAAATTACCCAATTTTTCGTGTGTATATTAACCCATTGATTTGGCACCCGGAGCACCCAAAATATTTTTCTAGAAAAACTTTATAAGGACCTCCGTAATGAGTTGGGGAACCTTTACGTATACTCATACCATTTTTAACGCTTATTTTCGCATTTAAAAGCCTTTTTTAAGAATTCTTAATTCCCTGATTTTTCGTGTGCATGGCGCCCGGAGCACCCAAAAAACTTTTCTCAAAAACAATTATGAGGACCATCATAATGAGTTGGGGAACCTTCACATATACTCATACCATTTTTTAACGTTCATTTCTGCATTTTTCAGTCCTTTTTTAAGAATCCCGTAAATTCCCCAATTTTTCGTGTATATATTAGCCCATGGATCTAGCGTCCGGAGCACCCAAATTTTTTTTCTCAAAAAACTTTATGAGGACCTTTGTAATGAGTTGGGGAACCATCACGTATACTCACACCATTTTTAACGCCCCATTTCGCATTTACAAGCCTTTTTTTAAGAATCCCCATTTTTCCAATTTTTCATATGCATTAGCCCATGTATCTGGCGCCCGGAGTACCCAAAAATAAATTATTTGTCACACCCCGAGCCTACACCCTGGACGTGGCCGGCACTCGGAGACCATTGTTGGCCCCAAGCGAACCCTTGGTCTGGCTACTTAACTCAGCGGAAGACTTAACACAACACAATATAAGTTCATAAAACAACTTAAATGATAAAATCTGGCCAAAATGGTAACTTATGTCTCAAAATAGAATATCTGAAAATACATAGATGAGAGACTCAACTACTGTCTGAATATCTATGAAGCCTCTATAATATTGAGATGGATGTTGGGACAGACCCCACAACATCCTAATAAAGAAAAACTAGGAAAGCGAATAAAAGAGTCCTTCGAAATGCAAGGAGGCTCACTACTGACTCTGGAGTGCTCGACTAGATCAACGACGCGCTGGATGCTGATCCTGGTTACCTGCGTCTGCATCATAATAAGATACATGCCAACTGGCATCAGTACATTGAATGTACGAGTATGCGAGTTGGAATGCTAAACGACAACTTAAGCTTGAAAGAGTAAAATGGAACACTTACCTTGGCTCTGTACAACTCATGAATACTTAACTGAACGCATTTCATTATTAAGCAGTTTTAAAACAAATGCAATATAAAGAAAAGGAAAACTGTTTAAAACATGACGTCAAAATCATAATCATAATATCATAAAAACATATCATGCTCCCTCTCAAAGTCTACTTGTGCAATGCATGAATGAAGTCCCATACCCCCATTCATACTAAGCAGAACCCCTTGAGGAACCATGCAATTACTACTGTGGGAGTTTCTCTAACTGACAACCACCACTATGAGCCTAAGTGGTGATACAACGTTTTTGCCATCACGCTGACAGACTGTCCTATACTTTGCCGTCATATAGAACTACTTAACTTAGTGGATCCACTAGTTTATTGCGAAAAGAATTCGTCTAAAAAGTATGACCTTTTCTACCCATGATGGCAACATCGTTTATAGAGACTTGAGTTAATATGAACTCGCATCCCCATATCGGTGCTCAATACTACTCCCAAGAATATACTTAGCTTATATGTTTTAAAAACAACTTCTTTCTTTGGTTTGAGATTATTGCTCAAAAATCAGCTTAAAAGCTCTTTTGGAATCGATGTTCCCTTTTTTTGCTCAAATGTGAAAACATATATAAACTTCTTTGGGAATACTTAGTTCCCTAATATCTTTTTCAGAAATGAACTCAACTCTTTACTCTTTGCTTAACTTGAAAACTTGAGTCTTAAAATGAATTTAAAACATTATTAAAGACTCTTGAAAACTTTAAGAAACTTTGCTTTGACTTGCTTCTTAACTTCTAGACTTGACTCTTAACTTCTTTGACTTTGATCCTAACTTTCCTTGAATTGGATTATAGATTCAAGGTTCATGATCTCATGTTTATGGATGATTTCATGATGTTTATATGTACCTTAGAGTGTTGGAATCAACTTAGAAATACAGGTACATTGCTAAGGAATAAGTACGAAAAGGTGGGGAACGAATGGGGAGAACTGGCGTCCCTGGCGCTCTGAGAGGCGCGGGGTGCCAGCCCTCAAACTTCAGAAAGGTCTGGCTGGCGCGACACGCCAGAGGCCAAACTTCAGAGAAGTTTTGTGGCGCTCTGGCAGGCGCGACTCCCCAAGCCCTTGCCCAGAACTCTCTGACTTTTCTCTTTCGTTTTTCATCTCTAAACCCCCCAATCTTCCCTAGTTCTTCCCCCAAACACTTAGGGTCATTAGTACCGTCAATATACAACCAATCTAACTTGAAAAACAACCCGGAAACATGAATCAATTCACCCCCCAAGCATCAACAACTCAACCAACAAGAATTCTACAATTTGTTCTTCAAGAACCTCACTTCTTCAACATGTAAACAACTCAAAATCAATGGATTGAAACAAGTTGGTGTGTGGGTGAACTAACCCAACACAAAAAGATCTCACATACCTTGTAGGGATCACCCCCGACGAATTCCACTCGCAAAGCTTGAACGTTCTTGGCGATTTCTTGATTTCTCTCCTCTTTTCTCTTCTTTCTTCTCCTCTTCAAGCCCTAGCGTAAATTCTAATTTTCTAAATTGAATAAAGTCTTGTTTTACCCCAATTAATCCCTAAAAATGAAATAGGTAAATTAGGTAAGGAAAAGACTAGTTTACCCTTCACATATCCGGATTAGACTTTCCTTAATCCAACAGCCCAACTTCCAAAGGGCATAACTCACTCATACGATGTCGAAATCGTGCAAACTCGGCGGCGTTGGGAAGATCATTCGAAGAGCTATCCAACCATATCTGTAAGTACACCTAACTCATCCTGAGCTAGGATTTATGGCCGTTTGAAGTTGACCAAAAACTCATTTTTCCTAACTTAAACAATTTTCTAGATTTGCCACTATTTCCAAAATCGATTAATTCAAGTTCGTAGCTTCTTCCTACCTATTTCAAATTGCGAGATGTTACATTCTCAAAAAAAAAATGAGGAACTTCGTAATGAGTTGGGAACTTTCACGTATACGCATACCAGTTTTTTAATGTCCATTTCCGCATTTACAAGCTATTTATTAAGAATCTCCCATATTCCTCAATTTTTCGTGTGTATTAGCCCATGGATCTAGCGTCCGGTGCACCCAAAAAAAATTCTCAAAAAACTATATGAGGAACTCCGTAATGAGTTGAGAAACCTTAACGTATACTCCTACCATTTTTTAATGCTCATTTCCGCATTTACAAGCCTTTTTATAGGAATCCCCCAAATATTAGCCCATGGATCTGGCGCCCGGAGCACCCAAATTTTTTTTCTCAAAAAATTTTATGAGGACCTCTGTAATGAGTTGGGAAATCTTCATGTATAATCACACCATTTTTTAACGCTCATTTCCGCATTTACGATCTATTTTTTAAAAATCCCCCAAATTCCTCAACTTTCGTGTGTATTAGCTCATGGATTTGGCGCCCGGAGCACCCAAAAATAATTTCTCAAAAAAAATTATGAGGACCCTCATAATGAGTTGGGGAACCTTCACATATTCTCACACCATTTTTAACGTCCATTTTCGCATTTACAAGCCATTTTAAGAATCCTCCAAATTTTCCAATTTTTCGTGTGTATTAGCCCATGGATCTGGCGCCCGGAGCACCCAAAATGTTTTTCTGAAAAAACTTTATGTGGACCTCCCGTAATGAGTTGGGGAAGCGTTATGTACATCCCAACCATTTTTTCAAGCATATTTTTGCATTTGCAAGCCAACTATTAGGAATTACGCGACTTTCTTGGTTTTTTGTGTGTATTAGCCCATGAATCTGGCGTCTCGGAGCACCCAAATTTTTTTCTGCAAAAACTTTATGAGGACCTCCGTAATTGGTTGGAAAAGTGTTACGTACAATCTCACTATTTTTTTAATATATTTTCACATTTACAGGCCAATTTTTAGGAATTACGTCTTTCTTTATTTTTCGTGTGTATATATACACTTATAGTGCATAAACCCGTGCAGTTAATTAAAATCATCTTCGCTTTATTATAAATCACTTAACTATCATTAAATTATATAATTTAATGTAAATATCCAATCAAAATAAAGCATTAGATAACTTCTGAACACCCATTGGAGAAAAATACGGCAACTATATAATATACAAAAGATAATGTTCCAAAATATTATTGGTAAATTAAAATTGAGTATTTTTATTTTGAAGAAACCAACAAACCATGGTCTCCTGGAATATTCAAATATAATGTACGTACAAACATAACCAAGAAACCAATATGTACATTTTTATTCGCTCCCGATGTTTACACCAAATTAAGTTATTTCATATTCGAAGCGAGAATGCATACTATTTAACCATACATACAAAATGAAGGCTCATCTACAAACTACAAGACACGTTTATTACATTGATGCAAACATCGAGTACAAGTAAAAAAAATTCCCATCACACACGATTTGGCATTACGTTAGGCGGAGTAGGTGCTGAACCCACTCGCTTTCCACGCTCCGATCGGCTATTCTCGGCGAACTTGATGCTGTTCTGGTGCATCCCCTTTTGCTTCTCATCCTCAGTATACTCAGAAGTGAAATAATGTTCTTCAGTACCCTTAATAGGATCTTTAGATGGAGGCAAAAACATACTACCCCATTGTGGGAAATGAACTAAAGATACTGGAAGTGTACACGCGATGATCATCATCCCCATGTACGTTAGTCCTGTTCCTGTCGAGTACTTTGTGCTCGTAAAAAACAGTAGTTGTGTCAATCCCGAACCAAAATTGCCTCCAGCTCCAGTCATACCGGATATTATACCTAATGATCTTCGCGAAATAAAGGGAATAATTCCAAACGTTGCACCACATGCTGCTTGTGCACCTATTGAAAATATGATCATCCAAGTAATAG
>JAJOOO010007211.1:0-12150 GCA_029582685.1 Solanum piurae | reverse complement strand
TGCAGAAATTGTTTGGCTTGTTCATTTATTAGTAGAGTTGTGTATTCCTTCTGTTGTCCCTGTCAACACCTCTGCCATTCACATTGCAAAGAACTATGTGTTCCATGAACGGACAAAGCATATCGAGGTTGATTGTCATTTTGTCTGTGATGTTCTTCATGATGGTCTCATATACCTTCATAGCATTTCCAGTGGCTCACAGGTTGCTGATGTTTTGACTAAGTCCCTTCCAGGTGTTCTTCATTGCACTTTTACTCCAAGATTGGTCTGGTTTCCCATTCCAGCTTGCGGGGGGCTGTTGATACTTAGAAGCTATTAAAAAATATCAATTCTAATATACTTAGTTTAAACTTATTGTAGTTTGTACAATAATATATATATATATATATATAACTTAGCATATTGTAAGGACAAAAGACCCTACACAGATGAAATAAAGATTCTTTTTCTCTCTCCATTCCACCAACTCCATGGAAAGATATCTCAATTTCTCTTCCGAATCTAAAGTGTAACACGTTCTATTTTTTTTTTGGCTCATAATTCTAAATCTTAATTCATGGGCACTTTTCGAAAATTAAACATATAAAATTAGTAAATGATCATATAATAACTATCTTTAATTTAAAATTATAGAGGTTGGTTATCAATAAAGAAGGTGGGAGATGATATAATTTTTATGCTAAAAGGAATTAATTGTAATGATCCTTTACATCATTTTCTCTGTATTCCATTATTTTCGCCATTTAGATCTTTCCTATGACGACTCCAAGTCATTTATGACTTGTTGGGACATACAATTCGTTCATTTGGTCATTCATTTGGTTTTTATGCAAGTTTGCGTGTTTTGGAGCTTTTGAAACTTGAATGCTTGACTTTGGTCAAAACATCAGGTAGGCGACCTCAGAATGCAATTCTCATGGTTTCGTTCTCTCTGGAATTTCAAGTTTAGTCTAGAAGGACCCTTGGTTCGGGTCCCAATGCTTCCATGCTCTTTCCAAGCTACCTTATGGATTTTGGCTTAGAATGGAACTTGGGTATGGGACCCAAATTTTGTCGAAACAACCTCCATTGAAAGTTTAGACCTCTCTATTGAGTATGAAATTCCGAATTTTGTGGAGTAGCATAGTTCATTTCCATGCACAGGGTTCCAAACGAATTTTGAGTCCCTATCGGAGCATTTTACCAATTCCAACTTGAGTTGGTGCAGGTGCACCATGCTTTTGTTCACCGTGTTCACGAAGGTCAAGGAAATTGACCACCACATTCGTGGAGCTGAATTTGCACTCGTGGAGAGCTGGGATCTTGACCTTTACGCGATCGCGGACAGGGTCCCACATTCGTAGAGAAGGGTCAGCGTTGACCTGACCTAGTTGACTACTTCAATTGCGACTCTAGGGTGTGCGTTCATGAGGTCATTTAACTGGCTTTATAACTGTAATCAGCCCATTTTCAGCATCATTTCCTAAGTTTCAAAAATCGAATTCTTGATCAAATGAGCTCCGTTTAAGCTCATTTTTTGTGCAAATTGTTGGAAACTGTTGGTGCTTTGTATTGGAGTCTTTGGAATTGCATTGAGGGATTGTTTTAGAGGTAAATATGATGCACCACTCAATCATTTTTTTTAGTTTTCCACCCGATGTACGGAGTCCACAATGGACTCTTTCCAAGCTACCTTATGGATTTTGGCTTAAAATGGAACTTGGGTATGGGACCCAAATTTTTTCGAAACAACCTCCATTGAAAGTTTAGACCTCTCTATTGAGTATGAAATTCCGAATTTTGTGGAGTAGCATAGTTCATTTCCATACACAGGGTTCCAAACGAATTTTGAGTCCCTATCGGAGCATTTTGCCAATTCCAACTTGAGTTGGTGCAGGTGCACCATGCTTTTGTTCACCGTGTTCGCGAAGGTCAAGGAAATTGACCACCACATTCGTGGAGCCAAATTTGCGCTCGTGGAGAGCTGAGACCTTGACCCTTACACGATCGCGGACATGGTCCCACATTTGTAGAGAAGGGTCAACGTTGACCTGACCTAGTTGACTACTTCAATTGTGACTCTGGGGTGTGCGTTCATGAGGTCATTTAACTGGCTTTATAACTGTAATCAGCCCATTTTCAGCATCATTTTCTAACTTTCAAAAATCGAATTCTTGATCAAATGAGCTCCGTTTGAGCTCATTTTTTGTGCAAATTGTTGGAAACTGTTGGTGCTTTGTATTGGAGTTTTTGGAATTGCGTTGACGGATCGTTTTAAAGGTAAATACGATGCACCATTCAATCATTTTTTTTTAGTTTTCCACCCGATGTCTGGAGTCCACAATGGAGCTCTGACTAAATCCGGATCGCGCACTACAGGGCTCATTCGGGGGTGGCGCTCCCAACAAGACTTTCTCCATACTCAAGGCTCGAACCCGAGACCTCTGGTTAAGGGTGAAGCACTCCCACCAGTGCATCACAATCCATGTTGGTGATGCACCACTCAATCTATTTTTACTATGGGTGCTTTGAGATAATATCATTATACTAGATATACTTTAAGAACTATACAAATAATATATCGAATTTAGTTGAATGATCACAAATGCACATGACTTGTTTTTATAAATAAATTTGACACTGCTTTTACCTCAAATATTTCCTTTACCCCCTATTTAATTATTAAATCCAAAACAAATAAATTATATACGTAATTTAGGTTAGAATAACAATACATCAAGTTAAATGTATTTGCTTAAATATTAGTGAAGTTTTTCATTAAAACAACTTCAAGTTGTCTGTATGGACGTTGAAGTCAATAAGGATGCACATTAAAGTTGAAGATACAAAATTGTGGAGGAAGAGAGGAAGGAGAACACGGGCCTGAATTTAAGTTCTTTGCTTATATTCCAAAGAAATTTAATTAGTTGATTAAAAAATTGTAGGGAAGTGCAAATAAGTTGGATCGTAATTACTACTTTATTTAATGATAAATATTTAAAATAATTATAAATATAACAAAATAAAGAAGGTAAGTATAGTATTGTAAACCACAAGGAAGTTAGTGTTATGGAGAAAAATCTAAGGAAGGTGTATGAAATTATTCCTTAAATATTAGAAGAAATATAAATTTATAGTTTGATAAAAAATAATAAAATATTTATATTCGCTAGTGATGATAGAGATAGTTTGTAGTAGACTAGTGGTGGTGATGATTGGTGTTAGCAGTGGTGCAGTTGTGATGATGGAGGTAGTTGATGCATAAGTGATAGGTGTGATGATAGTTGATAGTGATGGCGGTTGAAGAATGTGTGATGGTTGACGATGTGTTTGATAATAACTGATGATGGTGCTAGTCGCAATGGTAGGACTGGTTGGTTGTAAGAACTGACTGCAACAGTAGTAATGGTTAATAGTGGTGCCAGAGGTGCGTTGGTGACAACAATGAATATAATTATAATAAAAATGGTAGCAGGTGTGATAGTAAAGGACAATAGTGTTTCACAACTGTAGGAGGGTGGTTGTCTATGATGGTTTGTGATGATAGAGGTAATGGATGGTTGTGACCCAAAAACTTGGGGTCATGATGACACCTACCAAGATCCACTAGTCGGTAAGCCTAACTTCTAGTTCGGAACCAATGATAACAGGCTAGGGAGTGAAAGAGAGAAAAAGACAAGTCAAAAATTCTATACATAAGGAGATGAGTTAACTCTGAATACAAATAAGCTCACTCTCTATCTCTGGATGATACAACAACAACATGAGAATCACCACAGATGATAAGATCTCAAATCTGCATTAGGGGGAAAGATGTAGAGTGCAGTATGAGTATCAAAACGATGGCTACGCAATAGACATCATAGACCGACCGAGCTTGCGATTGCAATAATAAGATAACAAGCAAGTATAACAAGGTAACATGACGAAAGTAAAGTCATAAATAGACATGCATCGAGGTAAAGCTACTAATGTATTAATGAAAGCAACAAAAACTATCTAAACCTAACTAGACCCCCTAAGCACAAAGGTACATACAAAGGCATTACAAAAATAAATAAACAAACAATAACCCAGTCGAAGCCCCCATAAGTCTTATTGGTACACTCAAAGGCTATACTAATAGGCAAAATTATGAAATGAACCCAATACATCGAACCTAGCTTCTATCGATATCTTACATCGGAATAGCTAGTCTTTCCCAGAATCTTACATCGGAAAGCCTTATCAGAACTTAACACTCCCTGAATCTTATGTCAAAACGACTAGTCCTCCCCAAAATCTTACATTGGAAAGCCTTATAAGAACTCAGTAGTCCCTGGAATCTTATATTAGAGAGGTTAGTCCCACCTGGAATCTTACATTTGAATGGTCACACAAATACCTAGCATCTCCCATAATCTTACATCAAATGAGCTTTATAGAACCCTAACATATTCCGTAATCTGACATTGGAATAGCCACAACACTAGTTAGACCCTCTCGGAATCTCACCTCAGTTTAGCTATAAAGCAAAAAGAAAAAAGAGGGATCCTGAACGAGTCTAGATAACCACTCAATGCAACTAACCAACCATATATACTAGAAGGGCTACCAGATGATCACACCCTAACCTAGAGGATCACGTCTAGCCCCACCTCAAAACCCGAAATAGTCCTGCGGGCTTCGAAAATCAACTTCTAATTAAAGCAAATCTACCAACCCTTAGCTAAAGCTTGTCTACAACAACACTAAGGCCATTCTAGACCTCAACTCACGGGCACTAACGAATATCAACAAAACATAGAAATCTCAACAATTACACGAAAATAACCAAAATAGGGTCAAGATAACACAATTACCACGTAAACCCCAAAACATGCTTGAAACTAATCTCACACTTAGCTAATTAACGTGCTAGCACAATCATAAACAAGGTCTAAGGAGAGTAAGTTGTATCCTACGTCGAAATCGATCACACGTGCTCCAAAATCTATAAATCAAAGAATTTCCCTTACTAGCCACCTCTGAATAATGCAACACTATCATATTAATGATTCCAACATCAATACAGTCGTTTAGACACCCAATTCATAATAATTTAAGACGAAATTAAAAATGTGCCAAAATAACATTGTGGGATCCGCACAAAGAGTCTCAAAATTGGTTCTGTCAATGGATCCCAACAGGCTCAAGAAGCTTGTGCCCTGAAAATGGGCACAATTCGAGCTTCAAAATGCCCCGAAATAGACCATGCATCCAAACATTTAGAGTTCACAATAAAGAGTCATAACGGATGAAATTCGAAAGAAACTTATGGATATACGCAACAATCACGAGTCTACTAACATCCCAACACTATATACCAGCTAATACCAGCAGTAAGCAACAATTACCACTTCAAATTGAGTTCTCAAAGTCTTTCTATCGGGGAAATCATAATGAAATGAATGTTGAAAAAATAGATTTTAACTAGCAGTAATGGCCGCAAAAGTGAGAACTTTTCCGCTTAAGAGGCCCCGCTAAAGAAGTGTCATTATTACTAAAGTGGTTAGGCTCTTGTTGTAGGCTCCTCTAAAGTGACTCGTTGGCCACTAAACGATCATCGCTAAGCATTTAAGTGATGCCAGGTCTGTAAAGCATCTATATGATTGTTGGAAATGCCCGCTAAAGAGGCTCCCTGGATTCTTAAGTGGTGTCAGGACCGCTTAGGCGGCTACACCAGCAGCATCAGGCACCGATAATAACTAGCTAAGTCACAACGGACTCCACCCGGGTGCTTGAGATAGGCTCGAAAACCCCTGCCTACAGATGAACTATGCTACCCCACTAAATTCGGAATTCCAAACTCAACGGAGATGTCGTAACTTCCAACGGAGGTTATCTTGACAAAAAGTTTATCTTACACCCAAGGCTCCGTTTCTGCCAAAAGCCATGAGGTTGCTCAAAATGAGTCTAGAAGCCTTGGGACCTGAATCAATGGTCCTACTAGATCAATCTCGACGTTTCGGAGCTAACAAAACTACCATAATTGCATTCTAAGACAATTTACTTGAATTTTTTATCGAAGTTAGCCGTTCAAGTTTCAAAAGATCCAAAACACGGAAACTCACATAAAACCCAAACGAATGACCAGGTGAACAAACTGTCAGTCCCAGCAAATCATAAATCACTTGAAGTCGCTATAGAAGAGCTCTAAACGTCAAAATATCGCAAAATAGATAAAATGACCTAGAGGGTAATTACATGATTGATGGATGACGGTGATAGTGATGGTTAATAATGGTGATGGTGATTGTGTTGGAAGATGTGGTTAGTAATGATGACTGGTGTTTACATTTGGATAGAGTCATGGTGAAAAAAATTCACACAATAATATCTCTAAATGAAATTAAGAGTTTTATTCAAGATCTGAATGATTAAGATCTATTCATATCAAATAAGTGTTTAAATCTTAGGGGTTGTTTGGTAGAATGTATATGAATAATGCTAAATATAGTGTATTAGTAATACTTGCATTAGCAATGCATGTATTAGTTATGCTTGCATTAATTATACATGGATTATTTTTATGCATTGTTTGGTTTGATGCATTAAAAATGACATCCATTGCAGAAAAAAATTATTTACAAAGATACCCTCCACTATTATGGTGGAAAAGATGTAAAGAAGGTTTTGAGGGGCAATTGGGTCTTTAATCATGTTAATTCATGCATTAAATCTATTACTTTGCTAATACCTAAAATTTCATGGTATTAATAATACACACCTTAATACACAATAGAATGTATACATTAGTTATACATAGATTAAAAAAGAGTATCAAACAAGGTACTAGTAATACTCAAGGCTAAAGCATGCATTATTTTCCTGATACATTCTACCAAACAACTTGTTAGTATAAACAAATTCACTTGAATGAAGGTAATTTAATTTACCTTTGTTTTTTCAAGAATTTGAGGTAATAAATACAATAATTTTTTAACTACAGGCATTTAATTTACTTGCATTGTTTCTGTGAGAAGTGAGAACAACAATAATGGAGTCAGATGTTTTCTTTGATGACTCGACGGCGACACAACAATTGGATTGACGGTTTATTTCTAATTGTCACGTTGCGCTTTTCGAAAGTCAATTTGACTAATTTTCAAAGTTAAATTAGATTATATTAATTCGATATTTTAAACAAAAAATTTAGATATTAAAAAACTATACGAAAAGTACTATAAATTGCATTTTTTTGCAGATCAATATGATGAAAAAATACATCGTAAAATATTAGTCAAAGTTCTTATAGTTTGACTCTAAAAAAGGAAATCATGACAATCAAAAGTGGACGGAGTTAATAATTTCCATGTAGAGCACTAGAGCAGTACCCTAACAGCTATAAATATCAAATAAGAATAATTATTTTTCAATGATGCTGTATTAAACAAAAGAAGTATGCATTTGTTTACATGCTTAAATCTTGGTCAGCCTATTTTTAAGGCACTTTGTACTTGGCTTAGATGTAATCTAGGTTCATTATCTCTCTACTGCAGTTTGACTTCAATATTTTTTTATACAAATAGGCAATATTTCCCTTTTCCCAAATCTTTTCCATGAATTCATCACTATCTTTAATTCTCTTGTAGGTATATTTACTATTGGCTTCATTATTTTGGTTCTTACTCTTCTTCTCCGTTCACTTTTATTTGTCACATTCATACTTTACATATATATGATGAAATATTAGTAAAACTAAAAAAAGTTGGCATATTTTATATATGAGTTATTAATTTATTACAAAGTTACTAATAAGATATCTTGATTGAGGTGATAGCTAGAATTCTATTTCTAGGAAGAATTGGGAGCGCACTCTTGGTTGAACTCGAACCAAAAGGCAGATGTTGACAAGGGTTGACAATATCAAAAAGCCACAAAGGTAACACTAGAATAGAAACAACTTTTAGCAGATACATATTATGATCAAGTCTTTATTTAAAGCGTTCCCTAATAAATGTAACTCTGTATCCAGAGGTTGAATCCGAGACCCCCTGGTAACACATTATGATAAAGTCTTTACGTACTTAAAGCAACAAATGTGACTCTATACCCAGAGGCAGTGGCAGAGTCAGAAATTTCACAAAAGGTGTCCAGAAATAGCACAATAAAAGGAGCACTTCCTCATTCCAAGGAGGTGAAACTACTGGGCTATAACAACTTGTTATGTTAAGGATGTCCAAAATATGTTATTTAATCATTTCGTGTATCATTTTACTTGTATATACGGTATTTTTTCCCGAACCCTGACCACCATGTGGCTATGCCACTGCCCAGAGGAACTTGAACCCGAGAACTCTAATTAAGGATGAAAGAGTACTTATCATTTTATCACGACCTTTGTTCGTGGGGTATATAGTATTAGTAAAACTAGAATAGAAGAATTATTATTATAAGACAATTAAAGTGT
The DNA here is from genome assembly GCA_029582685.1 of Solanum piurae. Classification (NCBI taxonomy): domain Eukaryota; kingdom Viridiplantae; phylum Streptophyta; class Magnoliopsida; order Solanales; family Solanaceae; genus Solanum; species Solanum piurae. The sequence continues at coordinate 3,740 of JAJOOO010007211.1, read as the reverse complement.
AGAGGAAGTGTAGTTGTAGGTTTGAGGCTCTCTCTTTGTATTTTTCCAAAGGAGAAGGCTTCAATACTTTTGGATTCATTGAATCAAGACAAAACAGATATTGATGAAGGTGTCCATTATTAATTTAATTAATGCCAGGTATTATCATACAGTGTAATATTTATTTTCATTAATTTTTTTTATACTAGTTGTATATCGATCTGCACGTTGAATTCTTTGTTTTCTCATCACCCACAATAATAATAGAGTTTGATGTTTTCTTTTACTCTTCTTTTATTTTTTCCCCACACACTTGATGCATATAGTTTGATGTTTTATTTCTTGACTTATTTTTTCTCTTAATCAGTTCACCACTTTCAAAAAAAATCATATAATATTTACCAAGGGTTTCTTCACTAGGTTTAATGCAAGTATATCTACAATTTCATCACTTCCATTATTTTCTCAAATGAGAACAATGATGGAGTTAGATGTGTTCTTCGTGAGTAGGGGTGTATGGTACGGTATTAAAAAATTCAGTTTCGATAAGTTTAGTTTTTAGTTTAAAAAATATTATATCAATGTCATATTAAATTAATTCGATATAAATTAGTATTTTAAGCCTGATTTAGATATTTTGTAGTATAATAAATAGATAAACATAGTTTATTCGACTTTAAATTACATATACGCATATAATAGAGAACTATGATTTTGAATTTTCAAAAAATGTCTTAATCAAATTATACATGATGTAGAAATATTCAAAAAAAAGTGCAAGTAATTTCCTTCGTTAATCAATTACACAAAAAAGGCATTTCAATCAAAGATAGAGCAAGTAAAGTTCTAATATTTGTATATATAATATTATACTAATAGTTTTTTTTTTATATATAAAATACAACTTTAGAAAAAAAAAATATATAATACATCAACTCTTCATATTTTTCTCTTCATCGAATCTTATTTTCTACTCTATTTCGTTTACAACAATATCGTCTCTTACATGTTTATGGGTTATGGAACGTGTGTAATTATTTAATAAGTAGTAGATAACTATTTTTGATGTCCCAATTTATGTGTCAACTTTCAGATTTTGAGAATCAAATAAGTTTTTTATCTACCGTAATTTTTTCATATACCATTTAGATATCTTGAATTATCAATTATCGTGACTTATAATACTTTTATGTAGTTTTCAAATACGTAAATGTTATTTCAAAAAGCTTAAAGATTTCATACCTGAATTCACGGTTAAAATTAAACTATTTGATTCTCGAAATTTGAACGATGCCACATAAATTGAGACTTATTAGTGAGCAAATATTTAAAAATAATATATTCATAAAATAATTTTATTAATGGATTATTGCATTGTGACTTGTTTGTTAATATATTAACTTGTTGGAAACACGCAATAGAATATTAGAGTTATATTGTTTAATTTTGGATTATTCCAATAAGACTAAAATGTCATTTTCTGATTTATCTGAAACTTGATTTCCTCTCAAACAAAAAACTCATTAATGAAAAAAAAAAAAGTTTTTCAAGAATAAAAAAAATCATACTGTAGTATTAAAAAAGATTTTTTATTCATTTACTTGTCGAAAGATCATCCAACATGATATATTTTTGAGTTGTTAGGATGTTGCCTTATTCATATTATATGTTAGAATTTTTGAATTTATGTCAAATTTCTCAACATTTTCTTTAAAGTTTTAATTCCTAATTAACTATACAAATCATTATATAGAAAGATAGATAACAATGCCCATAAAAAAGAATAAAAAAAATTACGTTTTAATTAGTTAAAGGCTAAATATATTGAGTCATTTATTCGAAAGTTGATATTTTCTTATCAATTTTTTTTAAGAAATCAGTTTTGCTTTCCTTTTTCTTTTGGGATTAGTTTTTACTTACCATTTTCTCCCCTTTTCTTTCTTTTCCATTTTTTTTCGTGCTCCTATAACATCACTAAAGTCTAAATTGAAGTTTTTTTTGTTTGTTTGTTTACTTCCTCTTAAATATTACTAAACTTTTTCGTAAATTGGATTATGATACTAATTATGTTTTATTATATTCTTTTTGGTGTTGAAATTTTTGATATAGAGAACGTGAAATTAAAAAAAGGCAAGCTCAATGCACTAAATTGTTTTTACTATGAAAAGAAAAAAAAACCTAAATTAACCTTAAAAAACCAACCTCAAAAAGAGGTCGGAAAAAACTGACCTCGCAAGGTCGGAATTTCATTAAAAAATAAATTAAAAGGGACCCAGAAATCAATCTGTTTAGTGCAAAAAACTGAAAAAATGCAAACCGATCTTGGAGGTTGATTTTTTAATGCAAAAAACTAGAAAAATGCGATCGCATTGCAAAACAAACCTTCCGAGGTCGAAAAACTTAAAAAATCCTCCTCCCGAAATTGGTTTGATTTTTCGATCAAGTTTATTTTGAATTATGAATTGAGGTCGGTTTTGACCTTTTTTCTAGTAGTGCACTATGCACAGGATTCATAGAAGGGTCCGACTACATAGGTCTATTGTACGCTATCTTACCCTTGCATTTGTGTAGGTAAGAGACGGTTTTCATAGCTAAACTTGTGACCCCCTTGCCAAGTCTAAAATTGAATCTAATAAATGGTGATCAATAAATTTTTTGTGAGTTTATATGATTTTGTTTTTTCATTTATGAAGTTTCATGAAAATAATGTTATTTTTTATTTTAGCGAGTGTATTTGATCAATTTGAGTACATAAGTCTAATTATACATATATCATATCACAATTCATAAGTATACTTTTAAAATATATTTTAAAGAAACGGAAAAAGATATAGATAAGAAAAAGTAAAGAAAAAAAGAAGAAGAAAAAGAATTGAAGAAGAGAAGAACTTAATAAAATAATGAAAGGTAAAAAAGGATTAGGATCATTTTATCCAATTCATATTTGATAAAATTATTTTTACCTATATTTATACGAGTGAGATTACAATTCAATCCATCCAATTATTACCCCCTAATTCCCAAATATCGATTATATATAAGTTATCTTATGGTAAACAGAAGTTGTCGACCTATTATAGTTTTATCCAATCCACTAATCACCAGCCAGAGAAGACTTTGAACTAATCATACAAGAAGGGAAGAAATAATAAAGTATTATATACCATTAAAGTTGAATTATTTAAGCAACCCCATTTGGGAGGCAAATTGTTGCTATCTCTGAAGCCATAACACCTAAATATGCCTCTTAACTTAGTTTCAGCCAGCATCTACGCGCTCTAACTTTAGATGTATATAAGTAGATACTTAAATTTATATAAAATTGAACAAGTTGACACATGTGTCTTATGTGACATATTACATATAGGGGTGTACATGACCGGGTTGGTTCGGATTTTTCAAATATCAAATCAAACCATTTGTGTCGGATTTTCAAATCTATAAACCAAGCCAAATTAATAAAACTTGAGTTTTTCAACTTTGGGTTTTTTCGGATTTTTTTCGGGTTTTTTGGGTTTTTATATAATTTACTTGTACTTCCAATATTTCTTTAGTCCTACCAAAATACAACTATCTAAGGTGTTTCTTAAGAAAATAACACAAAATATTATATGAGTAATGATGCTAAAATATCCAACAAAAAATAATAATAATGAAATCGCGTAAAACAAATATTGCAAATTAACAAGTCATAATGAAAATGATCATAATTTAAAAGTACTAAATCATGCTAAAATAAGTTTAATAAATATTAGTTACAT
>JAJOOO010007210.1:0-27293 GCA_029582685.1 Solanum piurae | reverse complement strand
GAGAGTGGGAGAGAGGTGAATTGTATATGTATATATGTTAGATAATTGTATATTATACATATGTATTTGTATATTCTGGCGAATTATACATATACAAATGTGGCTAATTATACAAACTCGAAGTCAGCCCGCGTAATTAATGTATAATGTTAGTCGTGAGTCGTAATTATACCAAACTATAGCTATGATGAGTAATTAAGTAGTATAAGTTTGCTTAACCGCGTAATTTTCCCTTTAATGAACTACTCCTCCGTCGAACAATACTTATCCATTATTCTAAAAATAGATGTCCAACAATACTTTTCCACTCTATGAAATTCATGAATATTTTTACATTTAGTTCTTAATTTACCCTTATCATTAATTATAGTCATTTCCCTATTCCATTTTTCAAAACATTGTATTTATTATATTCAAATAGTAAAATGCAAAAATTACTTGGATTGGTACCTTTTAATAAATAATTACTGATTTTAGTGATACTTTTTATTTATTACCATTTATAGCAATACTATGTTAAATCTGCAATATGTATTAAAAGTTAATTATGTATGCAATATATATGTATTATAACTGTTTTTAAATATATTATGCTTGTTTTGGTAAGAAATTGACACATTGAATTATAAGTGTATTAAAATGTGTGATAAATGTATTATCCATCAATAAAGCTTGTATTATATGTGAATAATAAATTTAAAGTAATTAAGTGAAAAAAAATTATTATTACTATAAATGGTAAATATTTTCTTAACATAGTATATGTACGTAAGTTTCCTTAGTAAAATTACTCTTCTATTTATAGTTTTTAAAGGGTGTGTTAAGTCAATAATAGATAACTATTGTTAAACTGAGGGAGTTTCATTCTTTACGGTATCACTTTATTTACCAGGGCCAAAAGTGTAAATGACCCACAGACCCTAAACCAAACATTAGATTGCGATTGGAAACAAGTTTGACTCATATTAACTCATATTAATGAATGGTTTGAATATCACTCCGTCAGTTTCTATTAATGAATATGTTGCCCTTACGAAAATATTTATTAGGAATTTACTATTTTTGTCCATTTTTAATTGTCATAATTTTCTTTTTTAGAGTCAAACGATAATAACTTTGACTAACATTTTATGATGTATTTTTTCATCACATTGATATGCAAACAATTGAAATTTATAGTACTTTTTGTATAGTTTTTGAATATCTAATTTTTTTGTTTAAAATATCAAATTAATGTAATCTAATTTAACGTTGAAATTTAGTCAAATTGACTTTCGAAAAGAACAACATGACAATTAAAAATGAACAAAGGGTGTCTTTTATTATATTAATTTATTAATTATATTTTGAAAATTTAAGTTTTATCATTAGTATTTTATGTAGTTTGAAGGAGAATGATAAAAATGGTCTCTCACGTTTCGAAGTAGGTTTAAGATAGTCCTTAAAATATGCTTTGAACAAATTTGATCCTAAGTTAACATTGTTGATCTCTGTCGTATATTAAATGAATTATGTTTGATAGATTTTATAAAATTTGAACATTCATAGTTTCCGCAAAATCTAATCGTCAGAATTTGCTTAAGACTTGACAGAAATACAAAGAAAATATTATTTTTTGAAAAACTTTAAGAACCAAACCTGTTTAGAACATATTTTAGGGACTACTATTTTAAACCTATTCCCAATTAAACATAAGGGACCATTTTCATCCTTTTTTTTCACTTCAGTTTGAAGCGGCACTAGAATAAAAAAGAACAGTACTAGTAGTCTAATTTTTGTTTGGAATGATTTAATTTCTTCTTTGGACCTGTAGGTGGTCCGTCATGTTCTTTAGTCTAGGGTAGTCAAAATAAAGATAGGAGACTCTAGATCTCGTCTTATATTTCCCTAAGATTTATTGAAATTGGAATGTGTTCATGTTAATTGACTCTTCAAATCGAAACCCTTTCAGGCTTCGTGGGGGCTAAATAAGGAACTTTAGTCTGTATATATAATATACGAATTGAATTGAGTCTGGATCACAATTCACAGTTGACGCCTTGAGAAAATAAGGTAATATAACAATGACGCATATATATGCATCTCTATAGATTCCTAACCTAGCTTAAATTTACATACCTGATTGATTGATTGATTAGCAAATATAAAAACTAATCCTCTTAAATTTCACTGTGTTTTTATACTTTAATTGAGCCCCAAATCTCTCTAGGCGTGATATTATCCTTCTAATTTAATGATGTTATAGTTTGTGTTAATATCAACCATATTTATAACCAAAAAATTCAAGATCCTGTTTGATACCGATTCATTAAGTATACTGTATCATTTCAAGGAAAAGAAGACGCATAGTTGATAGAGACACTCTTCACTTCATTATATATCATTCAAGTACTGTCATTGCATGAAGCTACACAAAATTCAACAAGATAACATAAACTTTAAATTAGTAAAGGTCATTCTAGTACTGAGAGCTTTTTCTGTAGATTTGTCTCTTGATATTAGGTGATCATGATCTTCCGGTTAATTCAGTAATAGATAGCCCATTCATACTTTCGCGACTCCTGCTACTGTGACTCGTCTCCTTATAGAAGTAAGGTTCCCGGGGCACACAATTAAACTTTAACATTTCATTCTCCTCCAGTAAGGAAACCACCTGAACCATTGAAGGTCTTTCTTGGGATCGCCGTTGACAACACAAGATCCCAACAAGGATGCATCCTAAAACTTCATCCAAATCATCTGGTTTATCTATCAGTGGATCCAGTAGTTCTATGGCATTCCCTTCATTCCAAATCCTCCAAGCCTGACCAACAAAAGATCAATCATGTAAATTGTTTTAGCACAAGGTGAAACTTATGTGTACAAGTAGTGACCATAATCAGGGGATGATATACTTACATAGCCTACTAGACCAATATCATAGGTTGGGTGCCGATAAATCGAATTCCTTTGGCCACTTACAATCTCCAATGTCAAAATTCCAAAACTGAACACATCTGATTTTGTTGAATAATGTCCATCTTCCATGTATTCAGGAGACATATAGCCACTACAGCCACAACATAAGACTATCTGTAAAAAACTATAAAATATACATAATTATGTAGTGTTAATGATAATGAGTGCTATTCTACTTACTATGTTCCAGCTACACGGTGAGTCTTGACTTCAACATCGTCTTCAAGTTCCCTTGCCAACCCAAAGTCAGATATCTTGGGTGTCATCTCGCTGTCTAGCAAGACATTGCTAGCTTTTAGGTCCCGGTGGATTATTGTCAACCTCGAGTCATGATGCATGTAAACTAGTCCTCTTGCGATTCCTTTGATAATGTTTAAGCGCGTTGGCCATGTTACTGTAGCCCTTCTTGCAGCATCTGGGCATGTAGAGAAAACAGTTACCCTATTTCACTCGGATAGGCCTAAAATTTCTGTCTTTTATGGCTTTTCCAATATCAAAATTAACACATATAATTGTAAAACAAAGTTGTTATTTAAGATGACCTACCAAATATGACCTTGTCTAGGCTTTTATTCGCCATGAACTCATAGACTAGGAATTTTTCTATTCCATGAATGCAGTATCCCAACAACTTGGTTAGATTACGATGTTGTAGGTTTGCAATTAATTTGACTTCATTCTCGAACTCCTCAACTCCTTGACGCAAAGCCACGTCTTGCTTCTTCACTGCTATTTCTACTCCATTCTCTAGTACACCCTACAGATTTATGTATCATTTGGGTATTAATTGTGTTGTCTGAGTTACTGTAAATATGCATGTTCATGCTTGTCGAAAAGAAATACTAACCTTATAAACATTGCCAAATCCACCATGCCCTATCTTATTAGACAGCGAGAAATTGTCAGTGGCTGCAGCTAGATCACTGGAATCATATGCAATGACATCTGTTCCCTGCAGCAAAGCTCCTATAGAATTTTCTGGCTGATTGATTTCTGGTTCATCTGCTCAGATGAAGATATTCTTTTGAGAAAACAAATATATCAGACAATAATGGAAGTGAACCGAGAGCTAGGTTACAGGATCATGTGTGCTCTAAGTAAATTTTGTTTTTCATTACAAACTAAAGGTTATTGGCAGAACAAGATGCTTTTGAACAATGTCTCTGTTCATTCTTGTTGTCTCAAGAGTTAAAAGGAGGTTTTGCTCATGAATGGTGTTTGAGTGAAACTAAGGTTGGGCTGAAAAAAATAACTATGAAAATAATATATAAGCAGCGAGAGGTGATTCATTTTACCTGGCACCTCTGTACGCTTTGCTCGATGTGCATACACAATATATGAAATCGAGATAAGTACTTCCAGAACTAATACAGCAATCACTGCTATCGATCCCTCGTTCAATTTTCTTTTCCCATGGGAAACAGGTGCATCTGTTCATAAGTAAGTAAAAGGTGTTAGTTGTTTTCTTACTCATAATATTCTGTTGATACAAAGTTAAAGATTTTGCTATGAGAACAACTAGATGCATGCAGGTTAGTGTCAACTTTTGCTAGATTGTGTAGCAGTTATGTGACAACATTCAGTAAAATGCTTGAAACACATCTAATATTTCTATATAACGGAGATACATATGCATTTTGAAAAGTTATAGAACTGTTTCCCTCTGATAGAGATGAGGGATGAGTGGTTTTTGTAAGAATCAAGTTATAGACACAATTTTTTTTTTTTAAAAAAAAGACAAATCTGCAGGAATCACTTAATCAAGCACTAATATGGAAATTCTATTTATTGATGTTTATGCACCAACAATTAACTACGTCACCATTCAAATGTCATTCATGCACACATAACTTTGCACTATACTAAAAATAATTTAGGCATTGAATTAGTTGTCGTGTCATAAGCAAGCAATCATATCACAAGTAAGCAATCATTTTTACCTGGTTTTCCATTTGCCATCCTTATAAAAATGTCGTTCCCAGCTATCCGTGAACGTCTCATATCAAGTAAATCTCCCAACCAAACGACACATTTGCTTCCATTTCCGTTGATATTGATGTTAGTATAAGCCATACATGATCTTTCGTTTAAGCACTTCTGTTCACAGTCCTGGGGATACAACATTCCCCAGTAAGTAGCTTTATCAGGCAACTTCAGTCCAGTGTTCTTGAAAAACACGTCTTTATCAGTATAGTTAAGTGAGGTATTTCTCCTACATCCTTCTGTAAAATTCATCTTGTCCCATTCTTCTGGTGATGCAGCTGTGAAACCATCAGGACATTCACAGGGGAATTCTCCATCAGTACAAACTCCATAAGGCCCACATATGCTATACTGGTCACATATGGCCATATTGAGTGTCTTCACTTCATCCCAGAAATTGGTAGCATTATTATTCCATCTCAAGAATTGTAGTTTCCCATATGGATTCAGTGAAAGTATCAAACTCGAATCCTCCTTGGCTTCGAATGTGAAAAAAATCGCATCTGTATCGGAATGAAATATTGGTCTGAATGCATGGTTATCCATGAGGGCATAACCGCCACTGAATTTTTCTCCATCCCAAGGACCCCATCTTGATTGTATTCGCTGGTTTTTCTCAAGAACTAGTTGGGGTAACTGAGCTGAGTCACCTAAGTCTAACCTTAACAAATAATCACCTGGAGCTGGATCACCTTCTGTCCTCCAGGACCTCATGGATCGGTCGATGCCAGTTTTCTTGTCCCAGCCAAGCTTCATTCCTGGTAACAATGTGTGAAGAGGGTGGTCAAAGCTTTGCCACAGATACTCTCCAGCCGTCAGATTGCTAGAATCTCCAAACACAAGATTACCTGAATCAAGGAGCTTCAGAACTGGTAAGGGAACAGTCTTGTTGGGCTTATGAATCCATACCGTTGTTCCCAGTATATCTTTGACATAAAATCCTTCTTTGGTTAGTGCTAGCGCTGTAAAACATCCAAGTGGATTCAATTCATTACCTACCCATACTATAGCCTTGTGATCTACACTCCTGTACCCCAATCCCAGGTACGTCTTGCATACAAGTAGAGTCGATGAATAATAACCAAAAAATCCAATTACGAAATTATGGTTGGATGAAACTAAAGGGTTCAAGTTGGTGAGGATTTGATATGCAAACAAGGAGTCAGTAGCAGTAGCGTAACATGCATACAGGGCGATGGAAATAAAAATATGACAGATAGTAAACAAAGAAAGCATGGAAGCCATTAGAGGTAACAAAGAGCTAGAGAAAAGCTGAAAACATATGATTGCTCTGTTGTTTCCCAGCCCTTTTATGGAGAACTGGTGAGAGTCAAGTGTAATTAAGCAGTGTGCGTGTTTCATAATTGTAGAATAGATGCAAATTTAAGAGACAAAGACAAAAACTTCACAAAATGACACGTTACTAATCAACTCATGTTTGACAAAAGAGTAACTAAGGATTGTATTAGCATTAAATGAAAATCTGTTTACAATTTAATTTGGGCAAATGAACTCTCAATTTGACATATAACATTTAAAGAGAGCGTCCAAATTATCTTCATAGTTTTACTTCTTCTTAGCTCTATTATAAATACAATTTTCCTCTAAATAAAAGAGTTCAAGGCTCCTTAACTCTTTAGTTAGACTTTGGTTTAAGAATTAGTTAGAGGGATAATGCTGCCATTAATGCATTAAACATTGATGACACGACCGTCAATTACTCAGCTATATTTCACAGAATATGCTTCTAACGTCTTTGGTTCGAGAACACTCGATTATCCTTCATTGTTCAAAATTTTGTTACCTCTAAATTAAATACTAAAATTTTCCACTAAAAGAAAAGAGTTCAATATCATCGTGTTAAGTTTACTCCAGACAAATCTTCAAATAGGACCTTAGTTTTCATCTTTCAAAAAAAGTAAAGAAATTATAAGTTAGCAATAATTGCGAGACTCCATCTATGTTTGTTATTTCAAACTCGACAAATTTCCAAGTTTTAGTCCTTTTTTAATTAAATTTATTCCTGAATCCTCTTCAAAGTCACCAAGTGTTGTACAAAATTTAATTTAAACATGAAGAATGGATTAACTATTGCACGTCCAACATGGACAATAACATCCTTCTTGTTACATATATAGTAGAAGTCATTTATAATGTACAATCTTTCTTTACCAAAGATTCGTTAATTAGTCGAATTCTAAATATTACTTTATTAGACTACCAAGGCTCCTTACAAAGTATTTTTTTTTCTTCCCTTAAAACTTGGCCTATTAAAGAATACAATATGGTTACTTGCGGAGATTGAAAAGAATACACTAAATGCATTCATACATGATTTAACTTCTGACAATTCTTATGAACCGGCTTAGTCCAGTCATGAGAACTATCAAAAACAGTATAGACATCGATCCCCAATGGTTAGCGTAATATTATAATTAGCTTTCTCCTTCTGGCCTTTTCACTTGAATGTAGCTATGCCAGCAGGCCAAACAAATATAGAAATGAGATCATGTCAAGAATAAAATGAAAGCTGATTAGTGTTATCGTCGTTAATTATTAAGTTTAACCTAATATGAAACTTTAAAAGTATGTTGTTTATTACATTTAACAAATAGCAAGTACATATCAAGAGACTAATAAACATTTTCAGACCATTAAAGAGATCATATAATATATAGAACCGGTGCTTCATCAGTCAATAGGCAATATTAACAATTTGGAAACAATATCCACTAAGGATCGGAATAGGACAGCCAAGTATTGACATGTTCGATATTCTTTACTCGATTCATCAGATCAAATGATTTGCCAGGGCACACTGCATACTGATGATGTAAATATTCTTCATTATGTCATGTATGTAATTTGCCAGATAAACCTAAGCTACGACAGTTACCAGCCAGATAGGCTTCTGGCTGGAACGCCGACAGTTATTTTCAAGGCTAAGACTATGGAACCATGTCTGAACAATGCAAGCTGAAAATGATTGGAACATTCAAATTGAGGTCTATGATTCGAGGCATGTATTCTTCATAGATTTCAGTTGTGAAGGTGATTATGATATATACAGTGATTGGCTTTAAGTTGGTAATAGTATGAAAAGTGTCCATGAAAATGTAAACAGTACTGCTCCTAAATTGGCATGTGGTCTAAATTTCTCTATAAAATTTGACTAAGATTGGAGTTGATATGGACTGGTTTATTTGGACTGAAAATTCAGAGTTGAAATTTGTTACAGCGACGGTGTATGTCATGTGTATATCAGTTATGTATTATGTCACGTGGATATCATGTATATAACAGTAATACATATGACATACAAAAAGTATATGTACAAGATATTCAAATGACATAATTGTGATATACACTGTGTATACATAAAAACAAGACAAGGCCCTTTATACCACAAAAAAACTCAGTTTTCACAGATCTCAACTACAAACACCACCAGCAACCACCATACTCATTGGTCATTCCACCAGAACAATGCGCACTCACTCAATATATGCCTATTAAATTAGATAGACGACTGCCTAAAGTTTGGTACTATTTTCACCTAGCCACCTAAACTGAAGCTTATATATATTAGATACTTCAACCACACTCAACATGTGCCCATTAAACACGAAAAACCGACATAATAAAGAAGTATTTTTTAGAATTTCAAAAGTCACATTTTTTAAGAAACTACCACAAACACCACACAAAAATTGCTACCAAAAATCCAGCCACCACTTCTTTGCCTCTTGTCCGGTGTCCATAACTGGGCATTTCGTTGCAACTGTTCCATCTTTAATTAGTTGCTATTAACGCACCCTTGCTTTCATCTTCTGTGTCTAGATCAGTTCAAACCAAACAAAACAAAATGCTTCAAGCCTGGATATAATTTAATTAATATGCCACAACTTCATCTAATATAATTTAAAATTGTTAAGCATTTGTGCACATGTTTGCTTTCTTTTAGAAAAAATCCACGGTGCACGCAGGTTGGTGAAGGAATATTGTATTTTCTTGGGCCAAATAAGGGGTACGATGAAGATTATAGTTGACAGTTAAATGGTTTTTTTTCCGACTTCACCGCGTCAAAGGCACCACTTCACTGACATTATATCTGGGCCATATGTACCACTCAGGGATGAGCTAGAGTTGTAGTTACTTATTCGATTGGCCAGTATTCTGTATTTGTATTGAAAAATTTACTCCCTTAATATGTACAAATAATTTATTCAGAACTAGTAATCTTTTGGATCTGCCTTTAGATGTAACAGATCCTTCATGATTTATTTTGCAAATTAAGATGCGATGAAGTTGACATAGTGATACATTTAATGAATTCGAGAGGGGAAAAAACTGAATGATCTTTAAAAAACTTCAAACATCTTGATGCAGTCCAGTTGACGTAGGATCCAGTCTTCTTAAGCTACCTGTATGATAAGGTGGAGTACTTTGTTCATTTCTGAAAAAATTGTTGGGATCCACCTTACTTTTCACTTTAGCTAACCAACCTCTCAAAATTTCCCTTGAAATACTTTTCACCCCATATTTTCTGCCTTGGAATAGTTGTAGTAATCTTGATTTGTTCCTAAATCAAGGTCCCTGTAATTCAGGTAAGCACTTCTTGGAGAGTTTGCAACATATAGCTCCATTTTCTTGTAAAGTTTCCTCAACCATTCTATCTTCTGGCTTGATATACTCTCGCTGTTATCGCCCCAGTACAGTTCACCATACAAATTCCCCTTTCTATGAGGAAAAGGAATTTCAGATTCTGATATTTCATCTAATTTCCCACCTAATGGCTCCATTATTATCTGAGGTCTTTCTTCTTCCAAAAACAGTCTTTTTACCATTTCCCAACCACTTTCCGGAATTGGAGTTTTCACAAAATCAGATGTGGCTTTAAAGTAATTCTTCTGTGTTGGAATACTTTTTTCTAGTAGGACTTCAAGCGACTCATTTGTTCTCCTGCCATATAAATACAAGACTGATCCAATCCAGGATGTTTCGCAACATTCTTTTTTAATGCAAGGCCTGTTACTGCAATCCTCAACAGGCTCTTGGAAGCAATCTTTTTTCTCCAAATCATTTTTCTTTGAGCAAAGGAATTAACTCATCAACAGGGTGCTTGAAAAAACATTAAAACATACTTGTCATTCCCTGTTCCATCATTTTGGATAACTGTTCTGATGAACAAATCATCAGGTAGTTGATGTGATGTGTTTTGCCATTTTTGGAGTAGATTTTGGTTACTGTCTAACTTCTTGTAAACAGTAACCTTGTCCGGAACACGAACGAGTTTGAGTTTCCAGGCTAAAATAACACCAAAACTTGCTCCTCTTATTGCCCAAAACAAATCTTCTTTCATTCAAGAATATTTCCACTAACATCTATCACACGTGCATCTACAACGTTATCAGCTGCTAAGCCAAATTCCCTCATCAATGCGCCGAGCCCACCACCACTGATGATTCCACCAGCGCCAACACTGAAGCATACACCACCTGGAAATCCATGAACTTTACTTTTCTTGGCAATTGCATAGTAAAGCTGGCCGAGAATCACCCCTGCTTGAACCCAAACTGTTCCTTCTTTTAAATCAATCTTGATTTCGTTAAGATTGCTTAAATCAAGCATAACAAACAGGGTTTCAGAGCGAAAAGATATGCCTTCATAGTCATGACCACCACTTTTTATTTTAATTTGCAAGCCTAATTTTTGTGCACAAAGAATAACTAACCGGCTTGATATCTGATTCTTTTCTAGGGGAGACTATGAAAACGGGATGTGAAGAATTCAACCATCTCGGATTTTTCTGAGCATATTCTACCATCGATGAATAAGTTGGAGAATTTAGGGTGTAAATGTTTTGTGTAACGTTGGTTTCAGAGGAGTTCGGAACCTAAATAAGCCACAAAAATATAAAAGTGACCAAAATAAGCCACTACTTTAGTAAGTAACTAAAATAGGCTTAGTGGAAGAAAAAATTTCACTTTATCTAATATTCTAAACGTTTTTCGTTAGTCTCATAACGTGCATATTTTAATATATAACGGAATTATTTCCTACACTTTATAAAATTGAACTATTTCTTACACTTTATAAAGTGTAAGTTTTTCTTACACTTTGTAAAGTGTAAGTTTTTCTTACACTTTGTAAAGTGGAAGAAAATCTTACACTTTATAAAGTTATTTTACATTTTCACTTTCTTCTTCTCTCCTTTCACTTTCATGGCTTCCAAACTTTTTTCACTTTGAAGATTAACAGTTGATGGTCCCAATCCGACAACTGAAGCGGCCCTACACTAAAAAATCAAAATCTTGAAAGATTGGAGTAACACAACCCGACAGCATAACAATCCGACCCAACAAATTATATAAATTAGGTATTTTTTTCCATCTCATATTTTCATTACTTTAAAATGATGTTGTAATTTGTTCAAAATTTCAGCAAGTCTTATACAATGTGCATTCAATTACTAAATATTGAGTTAGAAAAAAAGTCTTTAATTCGAAATAAACAAAAGGAATTACACTGTTGGATTGGTATTGCAAAATAGTATTTGGCTACTGCTGAATTACACCTTTTCGTCTCATATTTTTTTTATTCTAGATGGACACTCATATTCATTTGTTCTTGCTGGCCTGTATTAACTTTACCATGTGCAATGTGCCCAAACTACCATTTAGATCCCATCAAAGTACTAAAAATAAATAATAGTAGAGTATTATTTTTATGCACATAAACTGTGTCCAGATCCTTGTAAAAATTGACAATAAATTGAGATTGCACAAATGGTTATATTCTTATTAATTCAGTTGGTTAAATTTGTCCACAAAACTGAACACAAAATTCATCAAGCATATAGACATCCCTCAATTGTTCCAATATATGGTTCCATCTGTTTCTCTTTAGGTATATGTTCCTTTTGTTTTTTTTTCTATTTTATTTTCTTGTGGTTGACTCGACAAATAACACATTGAATTGACTTGTTGAAGTTAGAGATTCTTTGGTTCTTGTACAATTATTCGTTTGAAGATAGTTCACGGTTTAATTTGTCAAGATATAATTATATTAAACGAATTAATAGAATTTTTCTTACAGAATATAATGGAGCGTGTTGTGAATCCTGGACCGATTGATCGTACACTTCTTCTCTCTCAGCATGAGAATAAATCAGAATTATTATGAAAAGGTGAGATATCATTTAGTAGCCTTATGAGGAAGGTGCGCATGAATTGCCATTTACCACATTGACATTTTTCTTGTGATGCATTTACAATGTGCTTATTACCACCACGACCATGATGCATATGTGTCTGCACCTCAAATATGTTTTCCCTTTGTTGGTGATAGTTGATAAGTGTGTGACGATGCGACTTTTTTCGATTATCCTCAAAAATCTTGAATGATTTAGGCATCCATTGTTGCTTTTATTGTACTAGCTGATTGACAAATTTTGATCTTGTAACAAATCGGTTCACAATCTGATTGTAAGTGAGTCTTACCATTGCAATAACTGGCAGGCCCCTGGCTGACTTAAGAAGACCATTGAATGACTCAGAACTGTTTGTTGTCAGCATGCCCCATCTCATACCTCCATCCATGTGCAATGTCCATTTGTCAAGATCGTTCTTCATTAACCACATATACACTTTCGGGTTAATCTCCTTGATCATCTCCATTTTTTCCAAAAACTTTTTCTCTTGACAATGATTTGCAGCTGCTCATAAAAGGTTGTTCAAAGTGACATTTTTGAAAATTTTAAAATGTCTTAAATAAAAACGATGTAACCCAAATGGAGCCTGCCAATTGAGAAAATTATACACGGATGAGAGTATTCTCTGATGCCTATCTGAAATCAATGCCACACCTCTACGACCCTTGACAACGTGCAAGTGCAAATGATCCAAAAATAAACTTCATGTTTCCATGCTCTCATTCGCAACTATTGCAAATGCCAAATGTAATATTGAGCCGTTACCATCCGTTGCAATCGCAATCAACAACTTGATATCATATTTTCCATAGACATGTGTTCAGTCGATCGATATAACATGACGACAAAATACAAACCCATCAATGCATGGTTTAAAAGTCCATAACACATAGTTGAATACATCTTCAATGACATCGACATGCCGCTCTGTTTTCCATTCAACTATTGTTCTGGGATTGAAGTGTTTCAAAGCTTCCATGAACCTCGGCAACTCGGCAAAAGAATCCTCCCAAGTACCATAGACTTTTCAAAAGTACACTTGCGATCAAGATAGGCTTTTCTTCTGCTTATCGAAATGCCATATGCTTTAAGAACGGTTGTTTGATAGTCTTTGATTAAAAACCTGAAAAGTAAAAATAATATTAATTATCAAATAAAAAATGAATATTTTCTTATTAAAGAAAAATCATCTAAGGATAAAATAGTACCTTAGCATTTTTTCTATATCAACACGGAGGACGTTAGCAATCATCTCAACATCCAAGTTGAAATGTCCATCGCGGCACGTACCCATATCACATGTATGTTCTTTAATGTATCTTCCAACTTTCCACATGTTAGTATGTTTATCATTAAAAGAAGTTTGCCTAAATTGACATCCTTGTTCTACGCGCCTGCAAACAAGTCGCCATGATTTCTTTGTCGATTTAATAACAAAGTACTCCCTCGCTATCTTTAAATGTAAAAGCTTAACTGCTCTTTGCAACTGCTTCTTTGAATTGAATAACATGCCTTTTTTTTAATTATAAATAGCACCATTCATGAAGTCTTCCGGTTCACGCCACGTACGTTGTGATGTATATCCATCATGTGTATCGCCAAAGATATTTGGACCATCTGGGAGATGATCAAGATAAGGAATTTCATGATTACGAAACGGACTCATGGACATTGGTCTTAGCGACTGATTGAGCATTAAAAAATCATCATCACTAGATGATGCCTCAAATGGAACATTATCTCTTGATTCCTCAGCATTAGGCAAATCATCACTATCACTAGCTGAAGGTGTGCCGTAATTTGGAAGGTCATGATCATCGATATTCACAGGATCAATGGGCTCATCTTGTGTGATATTTTCCCTATATATGTAAAAAAGTATAAATATTTGTCTCATGCAATTAACTTACTTAAATAAAAAATCAAGTGTTGGACATACCGACAATCATCTGCATCAAAAGTAGGCGAGACATGAAAATTTGATGATGTCCCAACATTTTTCGTCATTTCAAAGTGTGAGGACTGACCAAAATAATTATCTAGTCCATAACTTGGAGCAATATTCCTATCTTGCTGAGGTAAACCGCTACAAAATAAATAATAATAATAATAATAATAATAATAATAAATCATATAAATTAATAATTTTTTTACAAAATCAACAAATAATAATTGAAATATAATTATTGAGCATTACCAGTCACTTTCATTGATAGTTTCGTTAAAATCAAAATCATATTGACCGGTAAGAATATTTTGATAATGAGTCGTGTTAGAAAAATCAGTACATTGAGTTATCGGAAATCCATCAACGCTATTACGATTTTCTAATCGGGGATGGACATCGACCGATAAAGGAGAACGTTGTTAACTAGTCGTAGGCTCCTTCCTAACATAGATTTCAAGTATTGTTAACTTGATTTAATCTATGTTGTCATTTGGAACCCTCAAAAAGTCAGTCAACGATTCGTCATTATAGATAATCCATTCTCCAAAATTTACTTGTCCTTGTGATAAAAATGAAGTAGGGTATTTTTCGACTATAATTAAATTATAATCAGTATTGTTTATACCCATTATTTTATAAATTGATGAAAGAAATTTATGATATCGGACATTAATTGAATATTTAGCATTGTGTTTGGGAGGACAATTATAATAAATGATATTTCCGTCATGTATAATTTCACCATCCCAATAAATTGAAACTCTAACTTTTGGTTTAGAAGACATTTTTTTTTTAGATTGAAATGAACAAATATAGAAGACTTTATGTTGTAGGTGCTATCAACTATGTTTGAACGTCCTTAAATAGAGACTGGAGGTTTTTCAGAATAAAAAAATAAAAATACATAATGTAATAATTTTTTCCGTTTTTATGATATGTCAAATCAATATAATTGTTGTTGACACCCAATTTTGACCCTCCCCAATAGGAATTAATTCACGAGCTTCTCAATTTTCAAACGATTTAGAATAATTAATTTTATAAAATTCAAATACTTCTCAAAGTCATTTTAAGTGATCTTAGTCGATTCTCATAATTTATAAATAAGTGGATATATTTCATATAGTTTTATAGATATAATCGGTATGTTTCATGAATATTTGAAAAGTTATCTCAAAAGATTTTTTATTTATTTATATTATATTAGAATTAGTTTAGTTTAGATTGTGGTTAATTTTTAAAAATCGATTGATTTATAGTTGAATTAATTGTTTTATTTTGTTAAGATGAGACGCTCATAAATTAATTATGCTAACTCATCTTATTTACGTTTAGCCGAATTTGCAAATGAATTCAATTTGGTTAAAGATTCGTACCCGATTGGCCAATTACATTTCAACTTGGCTAAACTAGTGCTTTACTTGGCCAAAACAAAAAGAAACTGAAGTTTTGGGCCTTCCCTTAAATTTTCAGTAGCCTATTTCATTATTTTCAGCAACATTTCCAGCCCACCACCTTGATCTATTCCTCCCCCAACCCAGGCCCATCCTCCAACTTCAGCAATTACCATACATTACAACATCAATACCCAATACCCCAACCGACCAGCAGTCCAAAGAACAGACCCGACCCCAGCTTGTTTGCTTCTTCCTCGCGTGACCAGACGCGAAACCCAGAAGCGTACAGCTCCCAGCAACTGGATCAAGCAGCAACAGACTGTTCCAGCACCATTTCCAGCCAAGGACCTTCCTTGCAGTTGTGGGATCACGCCACGTAGCTCGCCAAGGACATTGGAATCGATCTAAGGCGTCCATCTCCCATTTCCTCTTTCGGAATGGGGCACAATTTCAGAGAAAAGGTGTCTCTCCTAATTGGTGAAAGATTTTCAAGTTTGAATTTTTGAAATGGGCCCTTTGAACCCGAATTTTCGTCCCCTTTCCCCATTCCGAACCCTAGTTTCTTCTATATATTTCCCCTTTTTCATTGTAGAGAGGGAGGGTTTTTTTGGTTTTGGTTTTTGGGAGTGAACAAAAATTTCCACTTAAGAAAATTTGAGCAATTCTTTGGAGATTTTTTCAGCGGAAATACAGAGCAAGGCTTAAGCATTAATCACTCGAAATACACTTCCGAATAGAGAACTGCTCGTAGTCCGTCCAGGTTCTTCGTCTCGCTGTCCGAATCGTGTCTCCGTGGTGGAATTCGGCTTCCTGCTCGTTCTCGTCCCGTTCCGCTGCCCCGATAAAGGTAATATCCTTTTCCCTCTTCCGCGTTTTTGCTTAGATTTTGAATGTTGTGTGATAAACTTGTTCCTATAGAGTTTCTTTGATTTCGTTCTGATCTATTCTATTATAATTAAAATGCTCATGGATGAAAGCTTGTTTAGTTTGAACATGAGTGTTTAAATTATTTCCGAATATGTCATGCTTATGTTCTTGAGCGATTTTTTTTCTTTTTCTTTATATCTAATGCTAGTATAGATTCAAAATTTTGCTGATTCGCACTTAATGTTGTTGTTTTCCTTGCTTGCTTGAGTTTTTGCCTTTGCTTATTCCTCTTCTCAAATCCTTTGTTTGAATCTTGTCGAACCCATTTTTTCTACCCCTGCCCATTTTAAGTTTATCCTCACTTGTCTATTTTTATTTTTATGATTTGAGTTACGTTTTCTGTTGAAATCAATGTCTTAAATGATCTCTCAACTTAGATATTTATGTCAATAAAATCTCTCAACAAATTTATCATCATAAAAGAAAATTTTGAAATGACAAAATAATTTTACTTTTTATAGCATGTAAATATGAATTTCATAAATAAATAAAATTTTAAAACCCATTAAAACATTTTTAACGGATATAATATTTTTTTTAACTGAGTAGGCGTCATATAAAAGTGCATAATGATGCTGCCAATTTGATTAAATTATTATAAATAAAAAGATATGTCTTTTAATGATATAATTTCCCTTTTTTTTATGTTGATAAATTTGAACGTGTTATTCCAATAAAACAACGACATTAATTAATTATTTATCTAATTTACAAGTTTTTTTTTAAAAAAAAATAATAATTTAAATATATGCGGTACTTTTTATTTTTTTTAATTTTTTTTATACACCTATCATGATATATTGCAAAATTTAAATACATAATAATATTATAATAGCTATTTCAATTAAGTTTGTACTGTGTTGTTAAGCATGAGTCTCCTTCCCTATGATTTTGCTCTTTTCACAACTTTCAAATTGCTTGTCACATGCCTCTCCTTCAAATTACTACTATTAAGCTTCGGGGTCACAATATTGGAATGGTTACCATAGATATGACAGTAGCCTTAATTTTCATCAGTTGGGATCTTATACATTAGAAATTTGGCAGTCTATGATCAAGTGTCATTGTGATTTACATGTCTTCTGTCAGCTTGTTTCTTTTCTTTTTTTATTATTATTACTTTTTATTGTAAGCTCAGACAAGTCTCTTCTTCCAGGTTTGAAATTGTTAATTTTTAGCCTCATGGAACTAATGTAAACAACTTAGTTTCCTCGCTTCTCAAATCTTTCGTTGTTTGACTGCTTAGCATGATGTGTCTTGACTGCTAGTTGTTTATACTGATAAGTCGTGTTCCTTTTTGATACATTTATTATTTAGTGATTGGTTCAGAGATATTATTGCGGGTTACTAATTCCTATGTTTTTTTTTTGTTTTTTTTATGTTGTATGTGAAATCTGACCGAGTTCACCATGAACTCATATTTCCCTTGCATTTTGAGAGAGCCATAAAGACTCAAATTCCTTTGTCGAGTCAATCGGCCATTGAAAATTGACGAACAGGTCCCGAAGTCGAAAGGAGCAATAGATCGAGAAGTTGAAAAGATTGGGCCAAAGGCCCACTCTTAATTCAAATTGTATTTTGTTACTCTTGGGCCTAAGCCCACTTTTGCTAAGAATATTTCTATTACGTTAGAATAGAACATGTACAAATGACTTAAATGGGTCAAAAGCCCAAAACGAAAATGGGCCCAAGTACTGGTCCAGGCGGACAAAAATCAGATTTGGGCCCAAATTTTCTTTCCCTATTTACTTGACTGATATTATGTGCTTATTTGTTAAGAATTAATATTAAGATTTCAAAACTTCAAATCCCCGAAAGACGCCTGTTGTGATTTCATAACTTAACTAAATCAATCACCTTTAACGAGGCCTAAAAAATTAATTTTGCAAAATATTTCACTTAGGTAAAATCCTAATATTTACCCTTTCCCGGTCCTGATTATAACAATTGTTCAAATTAGATTAAGTTAAAATATTTTAGCCAAATAATTACTCGTCGGATAACCACATTAGTGGATATTCTAGTGGATATTCTAGGTGCTTTTAAAACCTTCTTAGAATATTAATAAGAACCTCGAACCCCTTTTAAATTTTCATTAGATTCCCTGTTTTAGTCTTTTGAAAATAATAGTTTTTTTTTAAAATTAAGTGGCGACTCTAAATCAGTCTAAATTACATTGTCTAAATAAAACAATTGTATGACAAACACTGCAAAAGTTTCATAAAGAGATAAAAATGTGAAAAATATTCCTCTTTGTAAAACATAATTTTTTCTTCCACTTTAGAAAGTGTAAGAAAAACTTACACTTTATAAAGTGTAAGAAATAGTTCAATTTTATAAAATGTAGGAAATAGTTTCGTTATATATTAAAATATACATGTTATGAGACTAACGAAAAATATTTAGAATATTACATAAAGTAGAATTTTTTCTTCCACTAAGCCTATTTTAGTTACTTACTAAAGTAATGACTTATTTTGGTCACTTTTATATTTTTATGGCTTATTTAGGTTCCAAACTCGGAGGCTATTTAGAAAGACACTGGACTAAATCTTCTTGTTTGGAGTAACATTTGGCCAAAAAGAGTGAAAAGAGAGAGAATTTGAAGGCTAGACATTTCTATTAGAATAGAAAAAGAAAAAGCATAATAGAACAGAATTTCTATAATGAGAATGACAAAGAATGAGCCATCATGCTAGGAGGGGAAAGAAGATGAATTTGATCATATTTAAGTAATAAAATTTGAGCTTTTTAGTGTAAAATATTTATTCAAAAAGTTCAGAAAAAATAATAATTTAATCAACAGCTTGACTTTGAGCCTAGGCATATGAAACTTCAAAGTACAGATATAAATCCGGATTTTCCGCTGGCAAGATTAGTGTTTTAATTTATTTTATACAGATGCCTCTATTTTAAAATTAATACATGGGAACATCGAATTTCTCCCACTTGTACTTTATAATTATTTAAGTAGAGCGGGTCACGTGTTAAAATAATTAGGGCAAATTGCAGAAATTACATACTTTTAAGATAAAATTACAATTTATCCCTTAAAAGTTTATAATTACAGAAATCCCTCAAAACAGATACAATAATGTAAGCGCTGATACATTAATCTGATGCGCGAAAATGAGGGATTTTGGAAATTTATAAAACTTATAGGGGATAATGGTAATAAGTAAACTAAAAAGTGTGATTTTTAGTGTTATAACATACGCTTGAAATTCTACCACTTCATATTTTTTTTGTGATATTCTCCCCTTCTTCTTCTTCTATGATTTATGTTGGTGTAATATACTTCAAATATAATAAATTACTATTGAAAATAAAATAATAAAAAGGAATAAAAAATTATTTAGGCTGAGACGCAGATATCTCATTCTCTTTAAGGAGATTCAAGTTCAGTGCGACATAATCTACACCGATTCAATAGTATCACTCTTAACTTATCCCCTCCAGGAAATTACACCTCAACAACGTTGTACAACTCAAACAACTCCCATATTAGTTGAAGAGTCCAAAGCTCCACATAAGAATATTTTCCTTCAACATATAAATACTCGAATATAGTTATAAGAACTAATGATCATATAAGTTACCAAGAACTAATAGCTATGTTCTACCGCAATTTATACCCTCTAACCTATGCACTTAATATTTTATTTTAATAAGCTAATACATTTACACCAACGATTTCTACATTTTCTTGCAATTCCAAGATAGCAGTTTTAGTCACTTTAATTAACTTAACTTATCACGAGCTTGGACTGATGTGCATTCCTTGAGAAAATTTCGTAGATGGTTATCCAAGTTTACGTTCATTTTATAAAAGACCCTTTTTTTTTACAAACAAAAAGAAATCATTTTACTTTACTCCAGCTATCTCAAAAATTAACACTAACTGGATTTTATAAAACTTCCACCGGAAATGTAACGTGGCAGCCTTAATTATTAATGGATTTGCTTAATTAAATAGGATTAACATACTAAAGCAACATTTTACTCATGATAATATATATCCAACACAGGAACCCTTATTTGTTGGTTATAATTTAAACCCAACCTAGCAGTGAATATAGAGAAGTTGGTTATAAATTATAGTGACACTTCCATAATTGGTGTCTCTTAACTTCATTATATATCATTCTAGTGTTATTTCAGAAAACGGAATATATAGAAAAACTTATTGTGAGTTTAATACGGAGCGAAAATTGCAAACTAGGATGAATGGGCTAACTATGGATTATGATGTTAATAATGGACATATGTTATAAATATATTCCAAACATTCATGATCTGAATGTGAATAAGTCGAATGAGTATCTTAGTGAACACCCCAAACTCAACAAGATACATAAATGCTATAAGTTAGAAAAGGTCATTAGTAGGATAATTAGTGATCTTTTCCTTAACAACGCTAATTACCCCAAAAATGGGAAGCTCAGCTTAGGCTCTTTTGGGCTGTTTACAAGTAGGAAATTTCATGTTCAAAGTTTCAAGCTATAGAAATCGGAAAAACAAAAAGACTTCACATTATCAGAGTTTGTTCTCTGTATGTTTGTCTTTTGAGATTAGGTCATGATCTTCCGGTAAATTCAGTAATAGTTACACCATTCATGCTGTTTCGACTCCTGCACCACGACTCAACTTCTTAGAGTAGTAAAGTTCCTAAGGCACAAAATTTGACCTTGACATTTCATTCTCCTCCAGTAAGGAAACCACCTGAATCATTGAAGGTCTGTCTTGGGCACGCCGTTGACAACACAAGAGCCCAACAAGGATGCATCCTAAAACTTCATTCTCATCACCTGGTTTTTCGATCATTGGATCCAGTAGTTCTATGGCATTCCCCTTGCTCCAAATTCTCCAAGCCTGACCAACAATAGATCGATCATCAATCATGTAAATTGTTTTAGCACAAGGTGAAACTTCTATGTAACCAAAATAAGTGAAGTAATGACGATAACCAGGGGACCGATGATGTACTTACATAGTCTACTAGACCAATATCATAGACTGGGTGCCGATAATCATAATTCTTTTGGTCACTCACAATCTCCAATGCCAGGATTCCAAAACTAAAAACGTCTGATTTTGTTGAATAATGTCCATGTTTCATGTACTCAGGAGGCATATAACCACTACAGCCACAACATAAAACCATCAGTAAGAACTCTAAAATATACATAAACATGTAGTCTTAACGATAATATACTAACCGTGTTCCAATTAAATGCTGAGCTTTTCTTCAACGTCATCTTCGAATACCCTTGACAACCCTAAGTCAGATATCTTGGGTGTCATCTCTCTGTCTAGCAAGACATTGCTAGCTTTTAAGTCCCGGTGGATTATTGTCAACCTTGAGTCATGATGCATGTAAACTAATCCTTTTGCGATTCCTTTGATAATGTTAAAGTGCATTGGCCATGTTACTGTACCCCTTCTTGCAGGATCTAGACATGTACAGAAAACAGTTACTCAATTTCACTCGGATACTCCCAAATTTCTGTCTTTTGTGGCTTTTCCAATATCAAAACACCATAGACAATAGTAAAAAAGAAAAATGTTATTTAAGATGTCATATCAAATATGACCTTGTCTAGGCTATTATTCGCCATGAACTCATAGACTAGGAATTTTTCTGCTCCATTAATGCAGTATCCCAACAATTTGGCTAGGTTAGGATGCTGTAGCTTTGCTATTAATTTGACTTCATTCTCGAACTCAGTAAATCCTTGACGTGCCTGCTTCTTCACTGCTATTTCTACTCCATTCTCTAGTACACCCTACAGATATATGTATCATTTGGGTATTAATTTTGTTGTCTAAGTTACTGTAAATATGCATTTTCATGCTTGTCGAAAAGAAATAATAACCTTGTAAACATTGCCAAAGCCACCATGCCCTATCTTATTAGCCAGCGAGAAATTGTTAGTGGTTGCAGCTAGATCACTGGAATCATATGCAATGACATTAGTGCCCTGCAGCAAAGCTCCTTGAGAATTTGTCGGCAGATTGATTTCTGGTTTATCTGCTCAGATGAAGATATTTTTTTGAGAAAGCAAATTCATCAGAAAATAATGGATGTGAACCATACCTTAATATGAGTATTAGACTAGCTATCTTACTTAGATCTTATGTTTGCTAAATAATAGTGTTCTAGTGAAACTAAGCTTAGTCTGTAATGAAGAACTATGAAAATAATATAATAGCAGCACAAGGTGATTCTTTTTACCTGGCACCTCTGTCCTCATTTTTTGACATAGAACCACAATAGCTATAAGCAAGATAATAAGTAGTGCTAGCTCTGAGATTAAAGAAGAAAAAACTGTCCATTCATTTTCCCATTTGCTGTCGGAAACAGGTGCATCTGTCCATAAGAAAGTTAAAAGTGTTAGTTGTTTCTTACTCATAAAATTAGGCTTCAGATTTGACAGATAAACTTTATAGGAATTTCTAGAGGTATTTGCTCATTCTGTTAAAGATTTTGCAATGAGAATAACTAGATGCATGCATATTGGTTTTATGTTATGCTAGATTGTGTCGCAATTATGTGACAACATTCAGTCTAATGCTTCAAACATCTAATGTTTCGATATCAATCTGCGATGAACCACTTAATCAAGCACTAATATGGGAATTCTATTAATTGATGTTTCTGTGCAAATAATCAAACCTACACAACAATTAACTACTTCACCTTTCAAATGTCATTCTTGCACACATTGTTTTGCACCATATTAATAATAATCGAGACATTAAATCAGTTGTTGTGTCACAACCAAGCAATCGTTTTTACCTAGTTTTCCAGGTGTCATCCGTATAAAAATGTTGTTCCCAGCTATCTGTGAATGTCTCATATCAAGTAAATCTCCCAACCAAACGACACATTTGCTTCCATTTCCGTTGATATTGATGTTAGTATAAGCCATACACGATCTTTCATTTAAGCACTTCTGTTCACACTCCGGGGAGTACAACATTCCCCAGTAAGTAGCATTATCAGGCAACTTCAGTCCAATATTCTCCACAAAGATGTCTTTATTAGAGTAGTTAAGTGAGGTGTTTCTCCTACACCCCTCCGTAAAATTCATCTTGTCCCATTCATTTGGTGTTGTAGCTGTGAAACCATCTGGACACCTGCAGGGGAGATCTCCATCACTACAAACTCCATAAGACCCACAAGTGCTATACTGGTCACATATGGCCATATTCAGAGTCTTCACTTCATCCCAGGTAGCATTATTCCATCTCAAGAACTGTATTTTTCCGTCTGGATTCAGTGAAAGTTTCAAACTCGAGTCGTCCTTGGCTTCGAATGTGAAAAAAATCGCATCTGTATCGGAATGAAATATTGGTCTGAATGCATGGTTATCCATGAGGGCAGAACCGCCACTGAATTTTTGTCCATCCCAAGGACCCCATCTTGAATGTATTCGCTGGTTTTACTCAAGAACTAGTTGGGGTAACTGACCTGAGTCACCTGAGTTTAACCTGAACAAATAATCACCTGGAGCTGGATCAAGACTTGTCCTCCAGGACCTCATGGATCGGTCAATGCCAGTTTTCTTGTCCCAGCCGAGCTTCATTCTTGGTAACAATGTATCAACAGGGTGGTCAAAGCTTTGCCACAGGTACTCTCCAAGATATACTGGGAACAGTCTTGTTGGGCATATGAATCCATACCGTTGTTCCCAGTATATCTTGGAGAAAAATGTCTCCTTCTGTGTACTCTAGTCCTAGCAATGCACCACAATTAACTGAATTTCTTCTATTGCCAACCCATACAACGGTACCAGGACCTACATCTTTGTACCATAATCCCAGGTACATTTTGCATACAGGTATTGAAAAATAACAAACAAATCCTAATTCAAATATTTGGCCAGACGAAACTAATGTCATGCCATTGATTTTGTAATAAAGTATCCTGAGCAGCACCGTAACTTGTGTATGAGGCTATGAAGATAAGGAGATGACAGAGAGCGAATACACAAGAAAGCAAGGAAGACATTGGTGGAAAATATGAAGGTATAGCAAAGCGCTAGAGAAAAAGATGAAAACAAATGAGCTTCCCAACCCTTTTAACTTAGATGAAGGAAAAAAAAAAGTACTTAACAAACATTAACTGAAAGATATGTTACAATTTAATTCTTGCAAATCTTCTCCATATGAAATAAAATGATTTAGCTCTACCATAAATAAACTTTTCCTCTAAAAAAATGAGTTCAATATCATTCTTGTTAAGTTTACTCCAGATTTTCAAAGTTTCATCTTCCAAGGCTTCTGTAATATATCTTTATTGAAGTCTTAGTTTAAAGATTTATTTGAGAGATAATTATATCTTTAATACATACTTCAGAGGCCAAAGTCATTCCTGCTCCTCTAGGAAAAGTTAACTTATGAAACGTAACTGACGCTACTGGTTCTAACTTCTATCCGATATAAATCTATTATAATCTGCTTAGGCAGATCAAACAAAATCTTAAAAAATTGTCAAACAAGTAATAAATGAAAGAGTAAGTTGCAATTATTGCGATTGAACCAATTCTCAATCTAGGCTTGTTATATTAAACTCGACGAAATTTCAAAATTAAATTAATTTAAACATGAATCCAATAACATCCTTCCCGTTACTCGAATTTTAAACTACCTAAGCATGGTATTAGAGTCCAGAGAGTGGTAATAATTATTGCTTAGCATGTCAAAGATCAAATGAAGGGTAACCTTTTAAGTTTTAACTAAACTGAAATATTTCCTTACCGAGCTAGTGTGTTTAAGAAATTTGTCTTAGCCTCCATAGGACAACAACAGAGCCGTCTTAATCACTAGGCCACTAAAGTCATCGCTTGAGGCCCCATATTTTTGGGGTTCCATTTTTATTTTATTTTTAAAAAGTACTTATACATATTATTCAAAAAAAATTATATGTACTTTTAAATTTAAAAAAAAAACGTGTAAGAAGTAAAAAAAAATGTTATTAGTTTTTCCATTTTTCCAACGGAATGGAACATTTTTTTGGGAATAATTTCCTTGTGTGGGAAATTGTGCTTCCTTATTTATCTCTAAAAATTTGACCTTATACTATTATTTACCTTATATTCATCTTATTTATTATTTTTATTCTCAATGTTGAACTTTCTCCTACAAAATCTTTTGATTTACTGTTGTTTACAAGTTACAAAAGAATAAAATTTACTTTTGAATGTCTTCTTCAAAACCTCAAGAAGTGCAAACAAACAATCATTATATTGAAGGAACGCAACACTATTTCGATATTGTTATATCAATTTATCAAATTCATGCCAAATTTATTTAAAAAAATATTGTCTTAACATTGAACTTTCTTTAACACATAATAGTTATTCTGATATTGATGATTTAGATTTATTTTTTGAAATAAAAGTGTTAAAAGAAATAATACAAGTAGAAAATAATGATCTAATGGAAATACTCAATCAAATAAAAAGACTTGATTCTTTTCCTAATGCATTCCGTTGAAAGAAGTTTTTCGAAACTAAAATTGCAATAAAATCTTATCTAAATCAACAATATATCAAGAGAGAATGAATGCATTAGCTATATTACCAATTGAAAAGGAATTACTAAAACAAATTGATTATAAAACAGTAATTAATGATTTCGCATCTAAAAATCTAGAAAAGTAGATTTTAGATAAAAATATATATGATGATTTTTCGATTTTCGTATATATACTAGGAGTCTCGAGTCCTAAGAGAATTTGAAATTGCCCAAGGCTTTGTTGTAAGTATTCATAGACCAGCATCCCTCTTGCCCTTCAATCAACAATCCAAGATTCATCATATGACAATGAGTCAACCTTCTTTTGTTTTTACAATTATCTATGAAGTCTTTTAGGAGCTTTCATGAACTATCAGTTGATTCCTAAAGTATCACTTTTGCGAGTTTCCTACATGAACTATCAGATGTTTGTGTTTCATACCTAAACTATCACCAACTACGTAACCAAACACGCCTCAAAATTAATGAGTCAGCTGCTATGTGGATGAAATTTTACGGGCAAATTAAGTTATCATGAGCGTTTTGGCTAATGTATTCAAACACTTGGTCAGTAATTAGCTTCCAGGTGTTTTTTTAAACTAGTACAACAACACCCTTTGTCCCAAACATTGTTGGGTGGGCTATATTTGTTTCACATAAACATTACATCAACTATAGTCAATCAGAACAAATGTCTAGTTCAACGGGATTATCAGCAGAATTTTCTAACAAAGCTATTGAATCAGACGAAAATGTCATAGAACTTCCCATGATCTGATGAACAATCGGTTGAGATTGAAGAGGCTGAGGAGGTACTTCTAGCACTTCAACTTCACCTTCAAGCATTTCTAATACTCTACTCATCGAAGGGCGTTGTGTCGGATTTGTTTGTATGCACCATAACGCAACTAAAGCCAGCTTTCTAACCATCTTCTTTTCATCATCATTTGCTTCTTCATCCACCACAATCTCCTTCCCCTTGTTGAACTTATCGTAAATATAATAAGGAAAATATTGGCTGGATTTCTCTTCATTTGCAACTTCATGTCTTTTCAAGTCCAGCATTTCCATTAGCAGCATTCCAAAGCTGTAAACATCAGCTTTGTATGAGATTGTTCCAATGCTTCTGCTGATCAACTCTGGAGCTACATAGCCAATCGTTCCTCGAGCAGCTGTGAGAGTCACTATGCTATTATCTGTTGGATATAATTTCGCAAGCCCAAAGTCAGAAATCTTTGGAATGAAAATCTCATCCAAAAGAATGTTGTGTGGTTTGATGTCAAAATGCAAAATTCGTACATCACAGCCTCGATGCAAATACCCAATTCCTCGAGCCACTCCAATA
>JAJOOO010007209.1:0-13645 GCA_029582685.1 Solanum piurae | reverse complement strand
TTAAAAGCTGAAGAAAACTACACGTGTGAGTCCAAATCAACTATATTAAATCTCCAACGGTATAATCTCATCTCTCTCAAAATCAAACTCTCTTTTTCTTCCTCTTTTTCTCGATTCTTCTAATAGTTGACAAATCTCCAACAGTATATTCCTTCATTCTCTCCCAAATCAGCTTAATACTTGAATTTACTTGTCAAAGCATTCAACTGTAGTTTCAATTTCGAAAAAGCTTGAAGCTTTAGGGCTTGTAATTTCTCTGATTTCATAGTTAGGGTTCAAAAAATTTCTTCAATGAAATGCTATTATACCAAAACTCAGTTATTGCTCTTCATTTTTTTTGTCAATTTCATAACCCTAATCAAACACAATAATCAATATCGTTTAAAATCGCTAGTAAAGAACTAACCTTTACTTAGAGAAAACTTCGACCCAACAAACGAAAAAAGTTAAACGAACCTTCCCCAACCTTCCCAGCAAACTTCGATTGGAACGAAATCTCAGATCGAAGAGAATGGGGGTGAATTTGGTCAGATCGAAAAAAGGTTAGGGTTTAGAGAAAGAAAGAGGAAAATGAAAAGATTAAGGGAAATTCGTGGGTTCTGGGGTCCAGTCATTATGTGGCAGCGCGTGTAAACAAACATTTAATTATATCTGGTTTATGTGGACATGTCAGCAAATAAGGGTGAGAAAATTAGTAAAAAAAAATGTTAGAAGGGTAATAGAACCCCCGTAAAATATGAGTGTGTAGTTAGGAATCCGACTATAGATTAAGAGGGCTTTTGGCCATTTTCTCTATTTTGGTATTTGAAACTCTCGTAAAAAAAATTAAACTACAAAACTCCTTTGCCAATACGGTAAGGAAAGAAGAAACGAGATTATAATATAATAAATCGAATATGGAAGTTTGACATATTCAGAGTTGATTACAATTTACAGTAGGCCTATCCTCTGTGTTCTTTGGTTAAAACAGATATTTCTCCCTTTACCTTAGTGAAGAAGAGTTCACCAAGAATGGCTTCTTCTTCTTCATTGGCACCTCTATCTTTCTCCCTTTCCTCCGAATTGCTTCCATCCGGGTCATCACGCATACCCAATTCCCTTTCATGGTCTTCTTCATTTCCCCAACTCAAAATTTCTGCTTCTTCAATTCCCTGCCCTTCAAATCTCTCTTTCTACAAGGTATCTTCTTTATCTCTTCAGCTCTTTCAACAATTTTAGTTTATTTTTTAGAGAATCTTTCGCACTGTAATTTCTACTTTAATTCTGTCAATTTCTTGCCCTAATTTGATTTAATCTGCATACACATTTCATCTTCTTCTTTTTTTTTCTTTTTTTTTTGTGTGTGTGTGTGTTATTGATTCTGGATAGTAACTAGGTCAAAAAAAAAATGTGAAAGAGGGAAAAATAGTTGGTGATATTTCTTTGTATTTCTGCTTAACTGCAGTCATATGTTTCCACCTTATCTGATTGTGAAAAACATAGGGAACTGTGATATTAGAAAGGAAATTCAGCTGAAATGACAATAGTCCTTTTGAAAGATTGATCTTTTTATGAGATTTAAGGGTCAATTTGAGGGGAATTCTGAAGCAAAGCTCATATGGCACAAATGTTAACTTTTTTTAGGCAAAATAGAAATTGACCCTTGTGGTTTCTAAGTTTTTGATTGAGCAGCTACCTCTCTTGGGGAAGGGGAAAGAGAAGGTTGTCGAAGTGAGGACGTAAAGATGGGCAAAGGGATTGTACAAACAGTTGCTAAATATGTTCCTTCCTTTCAACATTGCTATTTGCACTCTTAAGAGTCTGAATATCTTCACATGATCGTAGTTAAGTAGAGAGTGCTCGATGAAGTTCCTGACCTGTGTAAATATTGTTAGATCAGAACTGAAATGTATCTGCCTAATCGATTAAGACCTTTTTTAAATTGTAACTTAATGCTCACTGCTGCTTTATAGTGTATCCTGATATAAGGTTAGCTCAATCGACTAGTATTGCATTTACATTTTAGCTCTTAACGTAAAAGTTTCTCATATTTTTTTCCTTCAGAATTTGAGAACAGTTTTAGAAAAAAATGTTTTAGGATAGAGTTAGTACATACCAAGAACGAGATAGAACTTCTAAAGAAAAATGGCTCTTTGTTTTCTCACCAAGAGTTATTTGCAGAGAAACCTTGTTGTAGTTTCATTCACTATCTCACCTTTGTATTGAGGCATCGTGTTTCTGTCCTCTTTACCCGCAATTATACTCCTGAAAGCAATATCCACATGCGGAGGTTTCTTTTATGAGTATTGCTTGGCTTGTTTATATGTTGTTTTTGTTACTTAATTATTAAACAGATGTGCTGATTTATGGGAAGTATCTTCTAGAATTGGGCATATGTGATGTACAGTGATCGGTAATGTGAGTGAAATTTGAATATGTAGTTGACTTCAAAATCGTATCCATTGTGTTTCTTCATTGCTTTACCTGATAGCATAGCTGCCTCAGCTTACTTTTTTTCTGCAAGTACACATCTTTTTGACTTAGAAGACAATTATTTTGTTTGATATTATTAAAGAGTCTTTCAAGTTGGGAAACTTTTAATCTATGAAAGAAGTCATCATTTTGCTCGAATAAGATACTTGCTCTAAGAAGAGATAAGAGTTTGGATCAAAATATGAGGTATTCATATATCGTACAATTTCTGAATGTATAGCGTATTCTGACATGTTTATATCCTAGCTTAGCATGGATAACAGATTAGAAACTGCAGCATGGGTAACTGTTTCATGCAGATTTAAGAATGTACTTGCTCATTTTATTTTATTTTTGTAGAAATTTATCATTGAGGCTGCATGGACAAGAAGATCTCGGAGTGAAGCTGCAAAAAAGCCCAACAGGAAATCATGGAAACAAAGGACAGATATGTATTTGAGACCTTTTTTACTAAATGTTTTCTTTTCAAAACGATTTATCCATGCCAAAGTCATGCATCGAGGAACCAGCAAGGTGATATCTGTTGCTACCACAAACTCGAGAGACTTGAGGAACACATTGCCATCACTTACTGATAACGATGCTGCTAGGGTAATAGGCAAATTGATTGCAGAGCGATCAAAAGAAGCTGATGTCTACGCCATTGCATATGAACCTGGGAAGAATGAACGAATAGAAGGCAGACTTGGGATTATTCTTGATACTATACAACAAAATGGCATCATATTTGTTTAAAAAATTCACCTTGTGTACTTTTTACTTGCAACTAGCTATATTAGTTATTTTCAGGATCAGTAATTCCCAACTATTAGAACATATACGTTTTCTTCCGAGCTCATCTTTGTAGCATATGATAATGTTACTTGCCAAAAGATTGTTCTGTTACTGTGGTCCTGTCTTCTTGGAGAAAATCCAAGGCTCTGACAAGAGCAAGATACGACATTGTCCTTAAATTTGTGCAAATGGAAATGCCAATGGTGCACGCCCAACTAACCAAATAATAATTATTAGAGTTTCAAGGATTTGTTCGTTATAGAAAGTATGAGAAAGGGAGAAACTCTTGTAATCTTATTTATCAGATATCAGAATCGACAATGATAACAATACAGAGACAATAAGCCAATAATACAGCATTGTGTTTCCTTCAAAAGAAACAAAAAAAATAGAGGGGAAAAACAAAGAGAAATTTTTTAATAAACTCGTATAAAAATGTAGAATCTATAAAGATACATCGTTTTGCTGAAGACACATAGCAAGCACCAATATTCAAACAATACTGATATACCTGGAGAGAAAGAAATGACAGAAGAAAATGTTAGTTGACAGTAAAATCAATTCACAGCAGCAGAAACAGATGCACACATTAACGCAATCCCAAGTTTAAGGTTCTCAATTACCATAACAATTAATCCTGATGCCTCTCTACTAATGAATTCTCAGGCAGCAACCTGTTACATACAAGAAAAATATGTATAAAATAACAAGAAAAAGGAAACAAAGGATATGCAGAACCAAAATATAGTTATTTTGACAAACAAATAAAGGCGATGGCATAATGGAAAGACAGAATATATGCCCATACCAATCAATTGGTAATAGAAGAGATTTTTATGACTGCACAAAGTTAGATAACTTCTAGTACTTCAAGTTTTATTTTGTATAAATGCTGGTCTGAGATGAATTTTAATTGGATTAATATGGTTAATGAGGATTTATATAGTCGACCCCAACTTATTATGGATTGAGGCCTAATTGTTTTTCATACAAATAAACTGAAGATCAGCAGCTCATATTATGAGCTCAATTAGCAGCCAACCACACTCCATTATTATGGAGACAATTCTCCTGGATAAGGCAAAATTTAGGAGCAAACCTAACCATATCAATCATGATAAATAAAAATAATGCTCCATGAACTCAAAATATATGCAGAAATTGTTTGAATTGTAAGGCAAACAAGTTCACAGGATTCTCAACACCAAGTGTTAATTTACTGATCTCATAATGTAGAACAGATCTAGCTATGCATAAGCCCTAACATTTACCTCCCAATTACATTACTTACGCCAGCTATCCTTTTCCATGCAAGTTACTAAATCTTAATATCCTTGAAACATTCACTAAACCATCGTTAATACTTTACCTTCTCATTAGCTGGGGCAAAAACAGCTTTAACGGCTTCAAATACTTCTCCAACGGGCTTTACAGCATCAATCTGAAGGCAAAAAAGATGTCAACTTCTGTTTAATATGCACAGTCTCTCTCTCTAGAGTGGAGGGGAGGAAGATAGTAAAGAGGCTGAAAGATAAAACAGTACCTTTCGAACCTTCCCCTTGGAGTTGTAATATTCAATAACAGGTAGACTAGATTCCATGTAAACGTTGAATCGCTTCCTTATTGTTTCAATATTATCATCTTCTCTTCCCTAAAGAACAAAAATTTCAAAGTTAATGAGAAGAAAATCAATCACAATACTAGAAAAGAAGATTAACAAAGAAGAAACAAGAATACCATAAAGTTTTGAAGAACTGTAAACATGACAAGAAGTCTTCTACCAAGATATAATATGTCTAACCTGGTTCCGACCTAAAAGGCGTTTCTCCATCTCTGCTTCAGGACAATCAAAGAAGAGCACAAACTCAGGCTCAATTCCAGTCTGGGAGACATTAAAATGTGAAAGTCAAATTTTAACAACTCTTAATATAAATAGGAGAATTATCAAGATGCAGCTAAAAAAGAGTGGTGTACTGAGGAACTCACGACCAACTCAAAAGCAGCACGGTTCTCCTCATTCCGGGGGAAACCATCAATAAGAAATTTGTCATTGCCATTTTCCTGAATTGCTCGTTGGAGAAGCTTAATTGTTACCTCTGATGGAACAATTTTCCCTTCTTTAATCATGTTCGAAATCATCGTCCTGTACATTCAAATGCACGGTACTGAGGATTAATCCTTTGTGTGCAATAAACATTGCTTGAAGCTATTGAACAAAACTCAAAGAGATGAAGCAACTTAGCAAACAGCTGTTGATCTACTACACAGAATGTTGGTTGAAATGACCAAGGGTAAAAAGTAAGGAGAAAGATAGAACAACACACAATCAAAACAAGATATCCTACCCATTCTCGGAACCAGATTTTATTTCTGCTCGGAGAAGATCACCAGCACTTAGATGGGTGTACCCAAAGTGTTCAACAATATTAGTACATTGGGTGCCCTTACCACTGCCTGGGCCACCTGTCCAAGTTAATAGAGGAAACAAATCTTAGCACAGGACAAAAATCTAATATCAATGGTACAGATTGCATCAACAAATATGCTATGTGCAATGAGGATGTGTATTTGATCCACAAATCCGCACAGGTGGCATCCCCATAATAGGATATTTCCTAATAATTGTTTTATTCACAATGCCCAAACACAAAAAATCTTTTTTGAGTGAGTTAGATAAAGAAGCAGAGCAATTAGCTTAAGAGTATATTAAGTTTTATGGTGAAATAGATATGCCTCCTTCAAATTTTCTTAAGTAACCCTCACAAGTCAATTACTACAAAACACTCCTTCTGTCAACTTGTATGTAAATACTCACAAAGATGAAGCCCCGTTACTTCAGAAAATCAATTCTACCATCACAATCTAAACTGGAGTCAAATTTTTTCCAACCAGTCCAATCTGATCTGGCTTTTACACAATATAGCTTCTTGTTTCATTTTGATTAAAATTGGATGTAAATGCCCAAAGGATCCTTACGGTCATACAGGCAATAGTTTGTTAATACAATAAATGGGTTTGGGCAGTTTCAACCAAAGAAGCTATAGTTACAGCGTCAAACCCTAAAAAGTTAGACATGTAGACTGCCAAGAGCTGCATTTTAATTGGTATTAGTGGTAGCACTAACTGAACATGTAGATCAGATAACATATGATGGCAAACATATATTGTCCAACAAGTTCCACCTCTAATCCTCACAATTACATACAGGGACGAAGTACTTTGCCATACTATGAGGTGCCGTATCGAGAATGCCACAAGATCATGCAATGTTGGTGTTGAAAAACTCACCTAGAACAAAAATAACAGTGACCTTCTTGTTGGTTGGCAGGCTTACTGCTCCCTGCAATTCATTATTAAGAAGATATCAAATTAAGGAGAATGCATCCGCATGACACTGCAGGAGCAGAAATCATGAATAATTATACTATTTATTAAGAGTGGAGGTGGTAATTTATGTAGGGGAGGAATTTTTTATTTTCAACAATAATGTTCTTATGATAATAGAATTAATGCCTAGCAAGAAGAATTCATAGAACTATATGAAAACTTTTATAAATAAAGAACTTCAGGGAGGAGAATGGGAGTTGGACCCTTATTTCTGTTCTTTCTTGGTGTTGCTGTTGGTACATGCATCCTGCAAATCTAGAAAATCGGTATCTAATTTCACAGTGCAATTGTTGTAGCCCCATATGATGTAAGACTAAGACACCAGAACTGGACACCACAACTCCACTATTTAAGGTCTTTAAAATCTCATAATTTTTTCTGCAGTTTTTTTTTTTAAATTATAGTAGAACTTCTTTTTTGCTTTGACAATAGAGAAGTTAGTGATAGCTTAAAGGTCAGGCATCCCTCCAATAATGCCGTCCAGTGTAGAAAGCATTTCACTTTTGTTTAGATTCCAGATGCTTAGACCATATGAAAATGAGAACTCATTCACAAAGGGAGTGGACACCAATAATCAAGGTAATAAGAATATTCTTTAGATATACGAAGCACATTAAATTGTAAAGAAAGCTACCTGGTTAGCAGACTCGATAACAGTCCCCATGGATTTCTGGTAACTGGTCTTACAGAATTGTCTGCATAAAGACAGACTCAATCAATTACTCAGGAACGTTGACACTAAAAATAAAGGAGGGGTGACTGAACATCTTGAAGGAAAAGACTTGCACTTTCAGAGATCAGATGCTGGAATCTTCACTTAATATATTCCAGCTTCAGATCACATAAGAAAAATGAACATGTTCACATTAATAAGGTTCAGATATTATAACTGCTAGAGTTAAAAACAGAATCATCATGTCTCCAGAAAATGTACATTACAAAGCTTGAAGCTACACTTTTAATCTAAAGTATAAAACATCAATCTTCATAATAGATGACAATCAAAAGCAAAAAAGTCAGAACCCAGGTATTTACATGCACCCGCCCCGCTTTATCATTAATTTATTCCTTCCTACATACATTCCCAAGTACCAGCCTAAACTATTCCCAAGCCTCGATACTATCCTAAAACAGTAGAAATTTTCCAGCAAGACTCCACCATTGAATTTGAAAGAGATCAACTCAAGTTAAACAAAAACCCACAAGTATCAAAAAAAAAATCAAATCTTTAAACGAGAAACAATAAATCTGTCGGTGCAAAATTGAGCACGCGCAAACCAGATGAAATTGCATGAGATCTGTTCAACCATAAACAAATTCCTAATCAGATCAAATCAAAACTAGCTCCAAAATACAAAATCAAATCTCAAGAATTCCAAAACAAAGAGACAAAATTCGGGTCAGATCGGAGCAAAGAAAATGCAGTAAATTGAAGAATGCAATGTATGAAATTGAGGTGATGAATGAAAAAACGTAGATCGGGAAGAGAGAAAGAGAGAAATCAAGATCTGAAGCTTACCAAAGGCAGAAGAATGGTGATTTGTTGAGGTACAAAAAGGGAGGGAATGATAATGTGAAGAGCTCGCGAGGCTCTTTGAGATATATTTATAGGCCTCGAGCCAAATTTGGGAGAACCATTTTGAACGGTAAACTCTTACCTTTTCCTTTCGCACTCCACACGTTGCGTTGAATGGTTACTTTTTTCCCCTTTTCACTTTATAGTGAATTGACTAGTCTAACAAATTAGAACGTTTGAACATGTGATTTGAAATTATAATTTTAACTAATAAATAGGGTCGCGCGAAGCGCGATTAAAATATTTTTCTTTAAAATTTATTAGAATAGAACTTTTCTTGTATTTTGATGTTATAATATTTTTATATTAATCTATTTTTAAGAGAACAGTGGTTATTCAATTGTAGTTTACCATTTATTTTATTAAAAGAAAAGTCAAAAGTACAAATCATAACACTATTTTCCCCTAGTTAAAATAATTTCATTTTATAGATTCATTAATTTGTTTTTGAAATTTTATAATGGTTAGTTTATTTTTATCATCTATATGCATGGTTACATAGTGTCTTTAATTAGAGAGTCAAATAAATATTTTTCTCAATTTTCTTCTTTGCAAATTTCGTTAGTATAACACTATCAATTACTTTCAAAATATTAAATATTTTAAAAAATATATATATATAAATATAACTAATGTGTTTATCAAGAGCAAAGGTTCCATAACCAATAAGTAATATGTAGTCATTATGTGTTTTAAAATTAAAATGTAATCTTTCAAAATTCAAATTTCATATGTAATATAGTTATGATAGTGTTTTGGAATTGAAATTGTGCACAAACAAAACATTAAGGATCCTTGAAAAGGATGAAAGTGAATAATGGGAAATAAGTTCAAAAAAGTACTTTGGTGTGAGAGAATAGTCATCATTGTGTATCATATAATTGTAATTAATTGCTAGTTGTAATTCTATCATTTGACTTTTTTTTTACTCCTATTAATATTAACATTATTATGACAACAACAAAAAAGCATATAAATTTTTAGGCTTGATTTCTTGGAGAAGAAATGATTTCTTTAGAGAATGTTATAAATAAATGTATTCTGTAAAAAGTTATTTGTGAATATGCAGTAGTTGGATTTACATAGAGTCTGTACTAATAAATACTTTTAACAATAACTTTACAGAAATATAAACAACAAAGTTTAAAACATGTACTTAAAAACAACAATTAATATCATAAGCCTAAATTAATGAGTGTAAAAAAAAAACATACCAATATCCGTAACAATAGAATGAAACAGAAAGGAAAAATCGAGCCCACTGAATACACAGTGTCTCCTTAAGAAAATCATTCCCTCTAGTATCCGAGGTTTAAAGAAATAGATCCTCTCAGGATGAAATAATTTTATTCACCAGTGTAATGATACAAAAACAATAGTGTCAGTGAGCCACTCAACAGGAGAAAAGTACACAAATATTTAATGGTGCAGAGAAAGAAGAAGAAGTTCAGAATCAAATATTTAATTGTGCAGAAGAAGAAGAAAAAGTCCAGAATTTTCGTTTGTTTTAAAATGAGAGGAAATCCCTCTATTTATAGACAACAAAGGATAGTGTGAACAAATGCTTATTGTGCCTTACCGGAAAAGTCACAACTCTTTGAAAATGTCACAATTCTTCGGAAAGGCCACAACCTTTCATAAAAGTTGCAACTTTTCAGAAAAATCACAACTTTTAATAAAAGTCACAACTTTTAATAAAAATCACAACTTTTCAATAAAAATCACAATTTTTCATAAAAGTCACAACTTTTTATTAAAAGTCACAACTTTTCGTGAAAGGAAAAGGTTAATTTTGAAAATAAATAAATTAAAAGGGAATCCTTGTTTGTGGTGATGCCACGTAGGTAGGCCTAGGGTTCTCTTTTATATATAGGGTAATGCTAAATGACCAGAGAATTTGGCCAAAAAATTAAAAAGTATATAATATTTTTTTAATTTTAAAATAAACTAATCTTTTTTCCATTTTTTAATTAAAAAATATTAAAGTTAAAAAGGTAAAAATGTTCAAAAAGGTAAAATAACATAGGTAAAAGTTTAGAGTTCCCATATATATATGATTATATGTTTAATACATAATTTAAGAACATGATTTCAAATTCTCCTTATGAAATAAGTTTAGAGATTTCAAAACTTTTTAAAATGTAAACTTAACTCATCAATTTTTATTTTGTAAAGGAAATAATGATGATCGATGTGAAGAGTTAGATTGTTTATATCACGTAAAAGAATTATATTCAAAGAAAAACTAGTTACTACTATTGCTAACTAGTGCAATTTTATAAAATTACGTGTATTTGAAAGTTTGTTATTGCAAACATTTATTTATAAAAGGATCATGAAATAAATGATTTATCGATGTGTGTGGCACCTTAAGATATTTCCAATATCTTGATTATGAACTATAGTTTGCTTATTTTGGTAAGATTATATAAGATTTGAGAAAATTTTGATAGTTTTCACATTTTGCGGAGTTTTCATGTTTATGGAAAAAAAAAATACTAACTTAAAATATAAAAAATGAAAAATTGCATGCAACTTCAAATTAGTTTGATTTCAAATAATGTCCCATGTTATCCGTTTTTAATCAGAAGAAAGTGCACTAAATTTTTTTTTTTAACCGGTACGTCATTTTTGGCATAAACTAAGAAAGAATGGACATATTCAATTTTAGATGGGATTATTTATTTGTTTACATTTTGGAATCATACGAAAAAGAATTTAATTGTTTGTACAAGAATCAGAGCTAGAAATAAGAAAATAATGTGTGACTTGTTTATGCTCATGGCTCGTTGATAGCTACTTTACACTTGTTTTTTCCCTTTGTTTTCTTCTTTTTGGCAAACTAATAATTAAAGATGTGACAATATTTTAAATGGTTCGTGGAGAAAGAGCTGGTTTGGCTTCTTCTTTTTTTTAGCTAAATTCCATAGCTTGGTCTTTTAGACT
This sequence comes from Solanum piurae, assembly GCA_029582685.1. NCBI lineage: Eukaryota > Viridiplantae > Streptophyta > Magnoliopsida > Solanales > Solanaceae > Solanum > Solanum piurae. The sequence continues at coordinate 2,490 of JAJOOO010007209.1, read as the reverse complement.
AAAGATTGTTTACATGTTGATTTGCAGGAGATGTTGTTTGCACTTAATAAAGAGTTAAATCTTAATTTTTTATATTTTTTATATATGAATAGATATCAAATATTATTCATTTTACTTAAAATATATGGACCTAAAGTTGAAGATGAATTGTGTTTGGTCATACTAGACGTAAAAAAATAATATTTGTAAATATGTACTTATTCATAATTGAAGTTCATAGAAGAACAAACACAATTTTTACATAAGCCGATCTATATAAAAGCGTAAAAATGTGTATAAGCACCTCTTATACACTTTTATACGGTAAATATATAATGTTGTATATCGTGTGTATAAGTACTATTGTGAAAAAAAAAGAGGCTACTCATATAGACCGTTTATTTTTGTAAAAATCTTCAATTAAAAGTCAAATGCACTCAAAAGGAAGAATGTGAATAGAAAAAAAACAAATTAGAAGGTTGGTATAATAAATGATTATGATTGTGGTACTTCACCCTTAAGCCTTGTTTTCACCAGAATTACAAACTTTCCATCAGCCCATTTTCAAGGTCGGTCTTCAAACTCATGTCACGGTTAGGCCTTGAGTCGACATCGAGTCTCTAGTCATGGCTGGGATCGGTTGTTGGGTTCCGGGTTAGGCTTAGGCCAGGGTTGGGTTGGATTTCGAGTCGGGGTCCAAGTAAGGGTACGTGTGTTAAGGGCGGACCATGATCCAACGTTTGTATTTGCCATTACTATCGAAATTTCCTTTGTGACAGAAGAAAAGGTCAAAAGAGTACTTGTCAAGACACCAATTTAAAAGTTCAATGCTAACTTTCTAGTCAAGCAAATTCGAAAGTTCAGTGGAACGCTTAAAGAACCATCAAAGTTGATATTTTTAAGCTAGCTAACATGCTTTCATGTGATAAAAGCTTTTTTTATTTTATTTTTAATAAAAGTTCTAAAATTAATTCTTTTTCATATTGGAGTAATAAAAATTCGAAAGGGTCTTTATCACAAATTCCTGAAATAACACGCACCCTGATTGGTTGATTGCCTAATTTATTTGGCTATTAGCAGTCGAAGTCGTTGTTAGAATATGAAACTTACGTTCAAAAGAATATGAATATTACAATAGCAAATAGAATATTCTTGCTCTTTTACCAATCAAAAAATATTCTTACTTTTTTGTAAGTATAATAATAGCGTACTGGCCAGCTTACCGTACGTTAACTATTTCATTGGGTATATGTTATCTTCTACCAACATATATATCAGGTTAATCAGTCGGCGACCATAAGCTTAGGCAGATGAAAAAAGTATCCTCTAGTGTTTGAGAGATCATAGTTTGCTTCACTTCATGGACTACTAGATCACACCCGTGATTGTTGGAGTATTCTTGGAATTTTTTCTTTTGATGGACATGGTGTCCGAGCCAGCACATCTCAACTAATTCCATGAGATATCTATCACTTCTCTTGTTGATTTGCTATATACTAGCACTCCACTTTTGCCTAACTGTTTCTCTATTGGGGAATGCTGGAAAAATGACCAGCTGACATTAGAATCTGGTTAAATACCAGATTGCCAAGTAGAACTTTTCAATTCAACTTTAATCTCTTATGAAACTTATACTCATTTTATTTAAAACTTGTCATGGTTTTCTTTATAATGTAGATATCACATTGGACAGTACAAAAATTCTTGATTTTAATAATTTATCACATGCTTTTCTCATCTCAACGCAGGAAAAGTTTAAACTATTGAACGGAAATGAGAAGTCATGATTTACAAACATAATAAACTACATTTCAATCTCAAATTACTATTTACTGGGGAAGCTATACAACTTCAGTATGACACTATCAAAACATCCAGAAGCAAAAAAATGCATAATTTTGCGTCTAACGCATATGAAAATGCAATAACGAGCTTTGAGTTTCATAAACTAATCAACAAACTATAAAGTGGTATACAGTACCTAGGTTCTGAGAGGACTCCCAACGGAGTTGCTGAAATTACAGTCATACCTTCAGTCTGGATAATGACCTTGATCCCTTTCTATAAAGCTTACTGATTCACATGTATGCATGGAACTACGACCTTAGCTCTGCAAACCTCTGTCTCACGGCATTGGCAAGTTTCCACTCACCAATACTTGTCAGGCCTTCAACAACCTTTTGCCTTGACCATATGTATGGTATAAAGCCTCTCTTGGTCATTTCTATCACAAACTTTCCAGCCAAAATAAACTGCCGGCTCTCTAAGCACCCTTCAAGCACTGATTGGTAGCACTCGAATCCAATATGCACACCCTCATTTGTTAAGAACTCAATTACTTCAATTGCTCTCCTTATCTCTTTGTTAGCCCGTATTGCTGCCAAAGCTTTCACCAAAGTTTCTTTTCTGGGGCTCAAGCCAAATATGGCAACCATTTCATTCAATGTCTTTATGATAGCAGACGTCATTCTTAGCTCGGACAAGTTGTCAATTAAAGAACCGTAACAATCC
>JAJOOO010007208.1:0-17551 GCA_029582685.1 Solanum piurae | reverse complement strand
CAAAAATATTTTTCATTCAAAAACCAAACACTAAAAATCTTTTCCGGAAAATATTTTCTCCTCACCAACCAAACATGAGAAAATAAGTCAAAAATCTACTTGTTTTCCAGGAAAACATTTTCTAGGAAAACATTTTCCTTCATACCAAACACACCCTTAGTGTTGCTATTACACATTTAATCTCTGATAATAGATCCATAGTTTTTTATTTAAAAAAAAAAAAAAAGACTTAATGATTGTTCCAAAAAATATGGTAGAGTTAAGACAGTTATGTATGAGCTGTACTCGATGCTAGAAGGAGAAGCACACAATAGATCGATATGAACATAATAAAATGCCCCGTAACATAACCAATTATTGTTGTATGGATGAATCTGAAACAGAGGTGAATTCCAATCAGGGCTACCATCTAAAAAAGGGTTTTGCCTCACTACATAACATGAAACCAAAATGCATAAAAACAGTTAAAGGTGTGAAATATATTCAAGCAATAAATTATCCCTCCTTGGGCATCATGTGAAAAAGTATAGAGTTGTGGAAAGTATGAAACAGAGAATTGTTACATATCTCTATTTGTATGTCTCAAGTATAGATGGTTGCAACTTGGTTAAATAATCAGGGACAAAAGCAATGTCAAAGGCCTCAATAACTTTGACGAACGTTTATTTTCTGTTTTTTAGCTTGCGCAAACACTTGGGTATACCAAGAAAGAGATGGTTGTATATCTTATCTTCAAACATCAAGGAGCAGGCGACGTGGATCCTCTACCACGTCTTTAATCCTTCTCAAAAAGTATACTGCCTCTCTTCCATCAATCAGCCTATGATCATATGTCAGCGCAATGTACATCATTGGTCTTGAGACAATGTCGCCTCCAACAACCATTGGGCGATTCACTATTGAATGCATTCCCAAGATAGCAGACTACAAAATCAAGCAACAAACATCAATTGTCAGATAGCTCTATTGGGGAATTTCAAAGTTCAAATCATGTTGTCTCAATAAGGACAAGTACCTGAGGAGGATTTATGATGGGGGTACTTAGAAGACTTCCATACACACCACCATTGGATATTGTAAACGATCCTCCAGCCATTTCATCAATAGAGATGGTTCCATTAGTTGCCTTCTTAGCAAGCTCGTTTATTGTCTTTTCTATCTCAGCAAAATTCATCCGGTCAACGTCGCGGAGAACAGGGACAACCAGACCCTGAACAATTGGAAAAGGAAAGTTGAACATTGGCAAATAAACACAGAGAGTAGGGTCTCAAAAGCAGGTAAAAGGACAAATTCAAGCCATCAGATAACAGTTTGTCTATAAACTGTCAATTTAATTCAAAATATTGAGTCAAAGAAAGGGGTGCGCCCATGCCTTTGGGGTGCCAACAGCTATACTGATGTCTACATAGTCCCGATATATGATGTCATCACCGTCAATAACTGCATTAACTATAGGTTGATTCTGGAGTGCACTAACTGCTGCCTGAAATTTAGTATAAGATCTTTTCCATTGTAGTTAGTCAACGAAAATATATTCAAAATATTATCAACATTGACGCTTTTCATACCTTCACAAATCCGGACATGAGTCCTAACTTCACACCGTGCTTTTCAACAAACGTGTCTTTGTACTCAGATCGGAGCTTCATCAAATTTGTCCTGCAATAAGAAAAATGGAAGAAAGTGAATACAACTAATATAATGGGTGCGTAGCTTCACTTCATGGGCTATGACAAATGGCTCCTACATCTCTAACGTATCAGAAGAACAGAAACAGTCTGCTTACAGGATATTAACTTGAGAAAGATGCTCAAGTTATAACCTCAAATGTCACTAGCTACAAAAAAGATCACCAAAAAGAAAGAAGTACTAAGATTTGGACCTTCTAAATCACTCAAGTAAACCAGTTTTACTCATCTAAAACACCTGTTACATCATATATGTACCCTTCCATTTTCATTGGCGTACCCATGTCAAACGGGTGTGATATGAGCATGGTTTTTCATGTGGATTTTTCAAAATACAAAGTTGGCAAAAATTAACACGTCAGTACCGGACACATACTGAATATGTACCCTTACATGAATCCATGCAACATAGATCAAGTTGTCAAAGGACTTGGTTATCTTTCTGATAACAGTAGGGTTAAACTAAAAGATATGACAAAGAAGCTCACAAATTTGTTTATCAAAATAACAACCCAAACTTACATATCAACTTCATTGAATGTAGTCAACAATGCAAATGTGTTCTGAGAATCTTTCAATCGAGTGGCAACTCTTTTCCTGAGCCTAGTCATGGGAACCTATCATCAAGAGGGATTCAGATGTTGCTACTCAGTAATTGAGACAGATGCTCAAATGAATAGTGTCGTGACAAGAAGCTTTCAAAAGTCTAAGAGACTTACTCGTCTTTCCCGTTCTTTAGGTGGAAGTTGGGGTTCTGTAGCAGACCGTTTAGGAGGCGGTGAAGTTCCCTTAGACTTCTCCTTCACAGGAGCTGTCTCAACTTTGGGTTTCATCTCTTCCTCCTTTTTCTCTTGAATGGGAGAAGTTGGCTTCAGAGCTTCTTTTTCAGATGGCTTCTCAGACGGAGCAACATGATCTACACTCTCCACGCCCTCACCGGATTTTGAAATGATAGCAACCTTGAAGCCTGGTTCCACAGTGTCTCCTTCCTTAGCTACAAACTATCAATGTTCAAAAGCAAATGCAAAATCCATTGATATCAAAATAACAAATGAATAAGAAACCTGGGGAAGAAAATGAAGAGTTCCAGTATTAAAACGATATTCTACCTTTTGGATTACACCGGCTTCAGGACTGGTTACATCAATTGTTACCTGGATGACATGTAAGCCATTAACCTCCACAGCAACCCATAAAAAAAATGGAGTTAATTAGTTAAACATGTTCAAATACCTTATCTGTTTCAATCTGAGCAATTGGCTCATCAACTTCTACTTTGTCACCAGGATCTGCACAAAAAGAATTGAGATTAAAATAACCAAATTATAATGAAAAAAAAAATTGTGGACACAATAACAAAAAACATACTCTTCAGCAATTTAGCCAGTGTGCCGTCGCTTATGGATTCGCCCATATAAGGAACAACAGCATCGACCAGATCACCTTTGGCAGAAATACAAATGAGGCAAAAAAAAGGCACAAAATGTTAGTAATTGTATTACATTGCAGAGACAATTGAGCACAGTAGGACACGGCAATTTAAGCAATTTCTGAACTATTTATAAAATTGTCAGTCATCTCACTGATAGTCGTTCATTCAACAATTGAGAGACAATTAATTGTGCACACAATGAATACATGGGTTAAAAGTGTCTATAATGAACTTGCTAGACATAACACTGGTAGTCATCATTAAACTCCATTATTGCAGTACATGTATAGCTGATCCCTCCACTTTGGGTTAAAGTATTTCAAGATATCCATCAGCTGAATTCATGTACTAATAATGAAAATAGAAGGGTAAACGTCCTAATGTTCCTGTGTATTCATATTTAATCCCAACCAAGCCCAATAGAAGAACTAAAAGGGATAGCACTGAAGAGAAGACAAGAAATGGAAACAGGAAGATGAATAAGAGTAAACATCCAACCACTGCATCATTTCACAACATATGGAGTATAAATCAAATTTAAATTTCAAATGAATACTTAACTTCACCCCCACTCCAAGTAGCTATCTCTGTATGTTTAGATAGATGATGCAAATTAACCATTCAATCTTAAATAGGAATTTGCAGATTATCGCAATTAGCATGTTAAAAGTTAGAGATCACAATGGAAATAACAAAAGAACCTGCAAAGTTCAATTAATATATATATATATAAGATCTCAATACTAAAAGAGAAAAGGAAACGGTATCTTCTCAAAGATTACGAATAGGTAATAATCATTTCAGGTGACAACTAGAGAAGACATTTTAATTTTAAATAGCTACATGTTGTACATTAGCAGATGCAGCATTATAATCAAGATTCAAGACAAGACAAGGTTAATCACTATTATAGAAGATATACCACTATTTGAACAAAAAGGCCTGATGCAAATCTGTTGTGATAGACTTGAGTGAAGATTCCCCACAGCTCCCCTGCAGACAGCAAAATAATTCATGTGGACCAACAAAAAAGGGGGGGAAAGAAAAGTAGAAGCAGCAAAATGTAACATAATCATCAATTTCGCTTGCTCTTTACTCACTAACATCCACCAAAGAAAGAATTACATCATAACAGGGTACAGCATAAGAAAGTGTGCACATACTTCAAGGCGTATTATCTCATCTTTTGTTATACAGTTGGTGATGAAAATGGGAGAATAATAGTCAAAAATGATTTCAGTTATTTTACTGCATATCCAGCGTTTTATTCTGTTTTCCTTTCTTTAAACAACAATTTAAGAATGACTTTAAGGGTATAAAAGTGAAATATCTTTGTGGTCAGTTCTGCATTATTGATACAGGTCAACTGCTGAAATAATAGATAATATATGTACAGACACACACACTACAGCAGATTAATATTGCTTTTTAAGATCCACTTCTTTTATTGTTTCAAGATCAAATTTTTTGTTTTTTGGGTACAAAGACTTCTTTGAGCATACAAAGTTATCAGATCTATGATCATAAAACTCCCTTACTCTCAGTTTGTAATTGTATGATGAAGTCCCACCCCTATGGACATCCCGAAAATCCCTACACAATAAAATCATTCACAACTTTTCCAATAGTAAAGTTCAATTTAGTTAAGATACAAATCTGAATCATGATATGATCTTCTCCTTATCAATCTCCAAGTCTTCAAAAATTAATATATTCTTCTAACAACAATGTGAACGTAATGCAAGTCATTTTACTAATCTATAGGCAATCAAATTATGTTTGTTTGTTTGTATTCTTATCAACATTCAATATTGGGTCATGCGTAGTATTACTATACATTCCCTATTAATGGGGTTGGTTATTTGTCAACACCAGTATAGCTTCCAATGTGTTTGGAAGCCCTCCACCATTGTACAGTTATAATAGTATAAAACAGGAAGTAGGGAGTGTTCTACTTATATCATGTATAGAAACATGTAGATCTTATTTTCTTTAGGGCCCATGAAAATGCTATCCTTCTCAAGGCTCATTTGTTTGCACTATGATTCAGACCTTAGGTCATTAAGTGCATTTGTTTTCATTTAAGATTTAAGCACTTAATTGATCTGAATAGGTCTTAATCATCAAACAAAGTTTTAATATCATTAAGAGGTATTCTTGTGTGGATAATATTCACCACTCTATTCACAATCACCAGACACCACTTCTAACCATATTTGTCATTACAACCACCACCACCACTACCGTCATCAGCCATCAACCATCTCTACTACAACCATCGTTGCCAACTACTACTATCAGCCGCTACCACCTCATCATTAAAATTATATCCATTATGACTACCATCATTGTCGTTGTCGCCACCGCTACCTCCAACACCACTATCAACCACTACCACCATTGTAGTCATTCTCTACCACCATCACAACTAGCATCGCTTCCAACTACCACCACCACCGTCATTGTCACCGTTGCTGCCACCTCTTCCACTACTATCAGCCACTACCACCACCACGGTCAATCCCTACTACCAACCACTTCCACCATCACAACTATCATTGCCACCAACTACTACCAACACATTATCAACCACCACACATTCTTCCGCCACCAACATAAACACCGCTAACTACTAACATCAACCAACTTCACCAGCACAATTCACAACCACCACCACCACTACCAATCACCACCATCATGACAATCACTGTAACACCAACCACATTCACTATCACAACTATCACCACCACTATTACTAGTCACCAATACCAACCATTACCACCACCACTATCACTACAAACCATCTTCACCATCACTAGCAAACATAAATGTTTCATTTTTATATCAAAAAACGATTTTTTTATTTTACAAAATAAATAAATTATGCATATTCAGATGATAGAAAATAAACAATCTTAATCATTTAGTGTTTAGATCTAGAGAAAAAAATTTAATCATTTAGATTAAGACGTCTTAATCCTAATGTAAATAAGTGAGGCCTCGAACTGCCTCAGCTCTTGATTTCTCATTTATGTACAGGAAGACACATAGGCAGCTGCCAAAAACAAGGTCTGGTCTTCTAGTAAAGTATAATGACAAAAAACAATGATCAAGTTGTATAGCTAACAACAATACTAAGATATGCAAAGATTTAAAAAACAATTGTTGGTTTCACCTCAAACATAGAATTAAAGCATGGTTGTCCTATGAGGAAAATGGAAACGCTAATTGGAGGAAACAAATGGTGCATTTTTTCATGCTATACACCTTTACAAAGCAGGTCTCTTAGTAATGAAAATGATTACTAACCTTTCTGGCCTCGAGTTCACTGAGCATCCTGTATCACAAATCCGGAGTTAATAACAATAGCAACATGAGGTGAATATATTGAATTTTGTGATTGAGCCACCACAATTACCAGGTAAAACAAGATGACTGAAATGCCGAGTATGACCACATTGTCTAGGAAGAAGTAATATCTGTTGACATGTGAAAAGTATGTTATGCCTAAAATCTCAAATAGAACAAAGTATACAAGCAAAAGGAAGGGGCATAGCCAGTCCAATATATGAGACTAGAATTTCAAAAGATAAATAGCATCCCGGAATTAGAGGACAAAAAAATATATATATTGCCTGGATAACTATCAGATGGTTTATCTCAAAACATCATATCGTGAATTCTGGAAGCTACCTAACTCAGAACACAATCATAGCCGAAAGCTAGACATATCACAATAGATAACGAGAAGTAGAAGGAAAATGGATATGTTAATGTAAACCGCAGGTGAGGTCTAATGACTGACATCATACAGTTCCAAACCAATTTACCTAATTAGCAAAACAACCTAAAAACCTACTAAATTAAAGGAAATCAATTTGATGAACAGTACCCCTGTTTGGATAACCTGATATTCTTATCAAAACAATGTTTTCATTTCATTGGCCAAGATAGATTATTGACAAATGATCATCAAGTACTTAAACCCGATAGCTCAATAATGAACATCTTTTTTGATAACCATGATATCCAAGCCAGCTCGCACGCATCTCGATTCTCGACCAATCCATATGATATTTGTCACCTCCCACCAGCAACACTCTGTCCACCAAGTCGATGACCTCCGAGACTTCCTTATAGATATAGACTTTCCGTACTGCCAAGGAAGGAATACAGATGGAAAGAAATCACCTCGTATTTTTGTCTTTGTTGGGATTTGAACATAAGCATCGGTGCTTAATCCACTTCATCGACCACTACATCTATTCTCCCAATGGTAACTTTTATAACACCTCTAGCTTTGAATTTTGAAGGTCTAAAAGCTCGTTACCGTCGATGCTAACTCAGTAATGTATTTATCTTAAAACTGACCAAATGTCACAGCTCAAACGCAAATGTGCAAGAATTTCAGGTAAAAATGTTCCAAAATAGAATTTAGCAAAAACTTGACCACCAAAAAACTGAAAATTAATAAGATAAGAAACATTTACATTTACATCCAGCTATAAATAGACATTACCTCTTCAGTTGCAGCAGATGAAATTCTAGATGTAGACACTGCAGGTCGAACTGCATACATAGATTTCCCTAAACCCTGCCCAAAAGAATAAACAAAAAAATCGCCATAGTCATTTCATCAACTCATCATAAAGCTCCGAACAAAGTATACAACTTTAAAAAAAAATTAAAAAAAATCAGAAAACATACCGAAGCAGAAGCAACCTTGCGCCTTAAAACGCCCAGCATCGTAGATTTGGTCTATTAAACCTGTTAAAAAAAAAAAAGTTTAGATGGAGGCGATAAAGCAGATCTCTTACAGAAAAATCAATACGTAGGAGAAGAAGTTTTTGACCTAAAGAATCAATGGAGGAAGATCAATGGAGTAGGGGTTAGGAGAAAGGAAAGTCTCAAGGGAGAACAAGTTCGTACTTCCAACAGCAGCTTTGCTTTTTTATTTTTCTTATTATTCAGACTATTCTTTGCTTTTTGCCTTCCAGAAGGAGGTGAGGGAATAAACTAGAATGTCAACTTGTCTCGAATTTGACCCTCAATTTTTTTTAAAAATTGGCAAGGAGCTTTCTCTTCGAATAGAGTCGTATGCGACATCTATATTAGTCAAACTCTAATGCATTTATGAAATATCAAATATAAAAATGGAAAAATACATAAATTGTGCTCTAAAATTAGGTTAATACATTGTTTATTCTCAAAGTTTGTAATCAAATCATCTTTACTACATTATTTTTCAGCATTTGTTTAATCGATCCAACAATCTACATTTTTTGTTCTTCATTTTTCATCTTCGTCTCTAACAATAACAACTAGAGCATCGGCCCTATGAGTTGGTAGGCGGAAAATCAATGGTGAGTTTTTCAAAGAAAGAGCATGTCAAACTAGTCGAGACTTGTCGGTTAACTATTATAGGTAAATTTTATAATTAGACCTTCAATTGACAAGATAAGATCTAATAGTGGGAGAACTATGGCTATAAAAGGAGCTATTCAGATTAAGGTGTGTAGTCTCATCATATTTTTATTGATTTTACTCTGGAAGAATATTATAGGAATATGTATAACATAAAAATTTTATTTCGATCTATAGCATGCAAATGAAACTTCGATTTAATGAAACTTCTAAAATGGAGAGTTGATTTTAAGTCAGAGCTTGAGACTACTCTTGTCGTTGTTGGAGTTAACATCTTAAACATGTGGATGTTAATTTTGTGTTGAAGTTTAGATCCAATTTGCATATTTATTATTGTCACAATCCGAGTCTACACCTTAGGTATGACCTGCATCAAGATCACGAATGACCCCAAGTGGACTCTTGGTATTGGCATGTTGTTAATGAATTGATCTGACATTTTATGAAATATGAGCGGAAGCTAAAATATGGTTAACTAAACATGTACTAAATATAAGTCTGAGTAAAATAATCCAAAAATTCATGAAACTACACAACTAACGTCTGAATAAAATATCAACTATCTAGAATGAGAAAAACAAGTCTGTTGGGACATGACCCTTAGCTACCTTATAACAAATAATAGAACTAGCAACAAGTCCAACTACTAACTAATTCATGAAGTCCTCGAATGAGAAGGACGGACAAACTACTAATTGGAAAGCTACAATCTATCTAGCCACGAGTCTAAGAACGAATGCTTAGGTTTTCTTTGAGACTTAATGGGTAAAAGAATACTCGTTGATAAAATCTTACATACTTGGAATGAAAATATCTGATGGAATTCTTGAACTAAAGCTTGAACATGCAGAACCTTAGTTTCTTGCTTAAGAAGAGTTTGATTGCATTGTCTGATAATTCTAAGTGTTTGGCATAGGGGGAGGGGTATTAGTCGCCCGTTCCCCCTAATTCCACTTAGAATAGAAAAAAATGTCATATTATAGAAATTAAAATAGGGGAAAATACCAAACTAATCTTGAAATAAAAATTGTCGAAACTTTCCATGAGAGTCACTTACTGTCTGTGGATGATTGACGGTCCGTAGATTTCATCCATCGAATTTAGACTAAAATTCCAGCCTCTGAGTTCAATCCACGAGACTAATCTACAGTATGTGATTCCATCTACGGCCCGTAGACTGTGTCTGTGAAAATGAACCAGTAGAAACAATAGTTATGTTTTCTTGCACATCATTCCACGAGTCCAATTTACGATCCATAATCTGATCCACAACCCGTGGTTTGAACTTGTGAAACTCAAGTTAATTAAAAATCAAGTTTCTGAAGTTGATCTACAAACATCATTTATGGTCCGTGGTTCATTTTACAAATCCTAAAGTTTTGAAGTTAAAAATTTCTTGAACCTCTCTTGATTTGTTAGGTACGATATGATCTGATTTTAAAATTCATAAGATGTTACAAAGAGTATCTCCCCAAACAATCTAGTTTAATTGACAGAATGAAATGATATTACTGAGTTGTTAAACCTTATTTTTATTGACAATATTTCTCATCACTTGCATCATTTTCCAATTCCTCTTGTTCCAGAGCTTACTAATTAACTCCAAAAATATACTTTTATGTCTTTTCAATCATCCACCAACTATATTTTTATTGCATTATATCATTTTATCTCTACTCGACATCAACCTATGCAAGAATTGGCTTCTTGCTATTCAAGGCCTTCGCGCACCTAAGTAGCCAAGTTAAGTGAGCTTTCTTGTATTTGTGACGCTGCAATGCAAGACATTTGATTATTAGGTTAGATTCTCGTGAAGACCTTGTGATAGAACTTATTTAAATTAGTTTTTCTCTTTTTGATAAATCAAAATCCCTGCACACGAAATATTTACAAAAATTTTTAATAGCTTGTTGTCGATTTTCAACATCCATTTTAATGTCCTTTCGCTACAATTAGTTCAACTTAACTCCATATTATCCTCAACACTTGTGTTTGTACACATATCAATAATTCAATTTTCACAAAGTTAATCATCGTCTAAAGCTATACTAATGGGGGTTCATTTAGGCATTCAAAAAGTGTCTAAAATTTAGGGGTATTAAAGTAATGCTATTCATCAGGCCAAAAAGTTGATGTACTGTCCTTTGTCTTGACCGTCCATATTTTCCGTAAGTACTATTCTAAAGTAATACTTATATGTATGACTCGTGTTGAGTTATTTAACATTCTTTTGCTTTAATTTGTTTGTCCGGTTTTAATTGGGAAAAGGGTCAAAAATATCTCTTAACTTTGCTTTATTAGTTGACTATATCCCGCTGATAAAACAAAGTTATTTATACCCTCGCTGTCACTAATTTCACCATTTATACCCCTCAACTAACGGAAATCCCCATATCAACACAAATTAATCCAATTTTTTAAAAAAAGATCCATTCCCATTTTAAACCCAAGAACCCGTATAACCCGCCAACTAATAACACGACCCCCTCTCTTCTCTTCTCTATTCAACTTGTGCAAATATCGAAGAAAAAGCTTAGAACGATAACAATGGCTTTTTCTTACTCCATCAAAAAGTTCACATCATAATCGAAATCGTCAGCCTCAAACAAGTCGTCAAGCAATTGAAGGGTAACTCTCTTCGTTCTCATTCTGTTCTTTCTTCGATTCCGACAAACCGGCGCAAATCGATTTGAACCCCTGTTTCTAAATCAATTCATGGGGAATTTATATTCTCAGCTAATTCACAAGAAAACAATAAAACTTCATATTTTGTCCTCTGCCTCAAAGGTGTTTATTCTTCGTCAGCATCAAACCCATCTCAACATATAGTAATAGAACTCAGTAAAAATAGAGTTTTTATGCCGATTCAATGCATTTCCAACTGGCCAATGTTCAGATAATGTTTTTCAACCTAACCATGAAGCCTTTCATTTATTCAATTCCTATTTTTCCTGGTGAGTGGGGCAGTGTTTTGTTTTTCTAGTTCTGGTTAACATGGAGCAATTCTAGCAGGTTTTAGTCATGGTCTAAACATAATAAAAATGTTTTTTTTGGATTAGGAATATGGAAATATGATGCAACTGTCAAGAGCCGATTTGGAGACCACATGTTAAGTAATCGGAAGAATTTTTAGCTTTTGCTTGATCAGTTTCATCTCTTGTTAAAAAGCTTAGCTATTACTGAAAATAACGAGACGTCACAACCAAAAACCTGTTCCCTTGAGGATGAGGTTGCAGAAATCGTGATTTGTGGCTAATTTGAGAGGTTATTGGACTCTTCGTTGTTTACGCTAATTAGCGGCGGTGAGAGAAGCTTTGGGTTCTTCATTGTTGACCCAAAGGAGACGGCGGCGAGGGACAACGATGAGGAAGATTGAGTTCTTGAACTTTTGTTTTAGAGATTAAGGTGAAGTAAGTTTGAATTAAGTTAGTTGGGTCGGGTTAGGGTTTGGATTATATTGGGGTGCTGGGTATTTTTAAAAAATTGGGTAATTTGTGTTGATTTGGGGATTTCCGTTAGTTGAGGGGTATAAATGGTGAAATTAGTGACGGCGAGGGTATAAATAACTTTGTTTTAACGGCGGGGTATAGTCAACTAATAAAACAAAGTTGAGGGGTATTTTTGACTCTTTTTCCGTTTTAATTTGACATATAACTTAATGAGGAACTTTCACAAATAGCCACTATAATAAACTTAATTATGCTCCATAGCTATAGTATGCATATTTACGGGTTGTAGCTATAGTTTAAGCTACCTCATTTGTATAATTTACGGATTTGTATAATTCACAGGTTTGTATAATTCGCGGGTACATTTGTATGATTCAGTTATTTTTGTATAAACTCGAAATAACGAATTTATACAATTACAAATATTAGAAGTGCAAATAGTTATACAAATTATATTATACAAAAGTTATACAAATTATATTATACAAATGCGCGAATTATACAAAACTAAAAAGCTGAGCTGTGTAATTATAGCTAAAAGTAAGCCGCGAATTGTAATTAAGGTAAACTATAACTATATTAAGTAATTAACTAGTATATGTTTGTTTATACGCGTAATTTTCCCTAACTTAATTAAGTAAAGAATTTTTTAAAATTTTGTGATTTTAAATTAAAAATTAAGTGTATCAAAATATATTTTAATATTGTAGTCTTAAATATGTCATGTGAAAAGTTAAAATTAAAAAATTACTAAAAAAGAAAAAAAAACATTCTTCTCATATACAACAAATACAGTGGAAAATAAAAGGAAAATTTCTCGAAGGACATGTTAAACACCAAATTTCTATTGATATTGCTCCAGATAACACATATTAAGAGTACTATATAACTTGGGGGTCGTTTGGTACAAATATTGATAATGCAGAGATTAGTAATGCAAGAATTAGTAACGCAGGGATTAGTAATGCAGGGATTAGTAGTGCAGGGATTATTTTTTGTCAAGTGTTTGGTACATTACTTTCCACTTAATCTTGTGTTTGATTTAAAACTCTACAAAAAAATTCTTTCCTATTATACCCTTGTGTTATTATGAGATTGTTTATTTCATGTAATTGAGTCAAGGTAGATAACCGGACCATAACACTACATTAATTTTTTTTAGAAAATAACAACAAAGAAAAAGAGTGTTATATAAATTGAAACAATTTTTTTTCTTTTTTGTGCATAATTAATAACAAGAATTTAATACTACGCAACAGTTGAATAAAATTCATAGTAAAAAAAAAATGCTAAATTTTTATTTATTTATTTTGACAATTTTTAATCTGTATAATTATTGTATATGGCAATCGGATGTTGACAAAAGAGTTTAAATTTATCAAAAATGAAGATCTAAAAATATACTTTTATACAATTTCATACCAAAGTCCCTTACCCGGATAATAATTAATCAACGTTGTTGTGGGACAATATTGTTTTTTCTTAGGATTTTCTATTTCATTTAACTAGTTAAGTTAAATATATACATACTAGTTAAGTTATATATATATATAAATTTGAGGTATGATGTACCACTTTTTTTGTTGGTCAAGTATATCTTAAACTTAACATAGATTTAAGACTACTTATATTGTTCAATAGCTAAAGCTTATTTTAAAAAAATAGTTCAAGTGGTTAATCGACGAACTACATTGAATTAAAAAAAGGAGAAAAAAATATTAATGAAATCATTAAATTACACTAAACGAATTTGGAGAATTAAAAAGAACATTTATAATTATTTCAATATAAATAAAAAGAAAATTAAATTACAAAAGAAATTTAGGAAAATGAATAAAGGGATAATTTAAGACCATATATGATGTATAAGCAATACATGGATTAAA
The DNA here is from genome assembly GCA_029582685.1 of Solanum piurae. Lineage (NCBI taxonomy): Eukaryota > Viridiplantae > Streptophyta > Magnoliopsida > Solanales > Solanaceae > Solanum > Solanum piurae. Next base: position 3,672 of record JAJOOO010007208.1, on the reverse strand, counting down.
TAAAATAATGTAACCAAACAATGTATTAGATGGATTAAATTTTAATCCATGGACTATTCTATTTAATACCTCCTACCAAACGAGTCCTTAGTTTATTAATTCCCATGAAAATGACAGAGAAAAAGAGAACTTGAATTTGCTTAAAAATCATTAATACAATCCATTTTTCTTTTATCAGCAAATAGACATTGCTAATATAGGTATATTATAAACTAAGTAGTTAAACAAAACAAAAGCGGGGATAGCTCAGTTGGGAGAGCGTCAGACTGAAGATCTGAAGGTCACGTGTTCGATCCACGTTCACCGCATTTTATTTTTGGATTTTTTTTATTTGTTGAAACTTGAGTTGTAATTTTTTCTCCATTATATTGTATTCTTCAAGATTATTTATATGTAATCTAGCAAATTAAAATACCATGCGAGAGGAATGGGGTAGTGAGTGAGGGTTCGGAGATGGTAGAGTTGGGATGGTCAAGGGGTGGGTATGAAACAATGAACTTGAAATGTTATTTAAGAAATTTATTTTCCCCATATTTTATTAAAAGGAAGTCATTTTCTTTATTTTTAAAGAAATTTATTTTCTCAAAGAAAACATTTCCAAAATATTTTAACTAACTACGAACGTGAGAAAATTAAAAAACATTTTAAGCTTCATGTTAACAATTCGATGAAGAAGATAAGTAACTATAGTATAAATGAATCAGCCCCACGTCATGAAATAAACTTCTTCATCTTTTTTTTGCTTTACACTAGAGGAAATGAACCCCTAATACATAATCAATAGGCCAACCGCCAACATTATCAATGCACAACAAATATATTTATATATGTAAAAAATTATTAAAATTTCAATAAATATTAAATTTCGAACCCATAAAATGAAAACCATAATGAGTTCAACCTTCGATCCACCTATAAACATAATACATGTTATCTTGGAAACTTGGCGCAAAGAGAAAATTGAATTCTAAATCTCCGTTTCTGCTTCTTCTTCTTCTTGAAATTGATGTCCGTAGATGACTTAGGATCACGCAAAACACAAACGTCTCCATTGCAGACGAATCGGCTGGACTCTGAGTCAGAGAAACAGCTGCAAAAATTGAACAAAGCCATAGAAAAAACTAATGAAATATGTGTGTGTTCAATTTTTTTTTATTTGATGAAATAAGGGGTCTTATGGAACTATATATATATAATATATATGTGTAGATAGGACATCCAAAAATATAATAATATTAATAATGTGAAAAATAAAGTGCATTGAATTGTTCCAGCTTGTGTCTTGCAATAATTTTCACTGCATTGAATTATTCCAGCTTGCTTCTTGCAATTTTCCTTGTAAAGGTCGTTATCTTAATTAGAGTCAATTAAAACAAGCTATGACTCTATGGACTATGTGTGTGTTTTTGGTACATACAAAGGAAAATGTATTTTTATCATTTTCGGAAACTAGCTAGCCGAAAATATTAGCTTAAAAGTATTTTATATAATCTATGAAAATATTATAGCAGTATCGATGGAGGGTAGGGGGTGCGATATGTGGTACGACAGAGAGGAAAAATTAATATGAAATATCATTTATGAAACTTATTTTCTCAACCTCTACTAAATAAGTAATTATTTTTCAAATATTTCTTTTAAAAGATATTTTTTCAAATTTCTGATCGATCAAATATGAAAAAATCTGAAAATAACTGTACCAACCTCAACCTATATTATAAGTTCATCATGGCCGGGGTGGTTTAGTGCACATTCTTTGCTGAAAAATTATGTGCAGTATGAAAGTTAAATATTAACAATTATAAGCGTACATTTAGTCTTATACATTTTTAATATGAGAAAAAAATTGTGTACTTATCGTCAAGTTTCTGGCTCTGCCATATGCGTCCATACCAACATCATTAATAATTGGAACTATTCACGTGTGAAATGAATGTGCTATTTTCTCCTTAAAAAATCCAGATTAAGTTAGAATAATCCATTTTGATTAACAAGGGGCTGAGTCAAGGACCATACACAGACAAATGTATGAAAATATATTTAATTAATTAGAATAACAAGTTCAAATGTTCAATGTGTGAAAGTTTCATAAAAAAATTCAACGTTTAACCAACTAACCCACTTTTTAATTTCATAATTTTCCTTTTTTTTTTGTCTCGATGTGCTTTCTTTAATTGACATATTAACGACTCCTCCACCTTTGGAAATTTCATTGCTTTTTAACCATGTAAATAAAATTTAACCATTTAAATTTATAAAGATTTATCACCGTTATGAAACTAATAATTGTGGATGTTCACTGTTTTAGAAATAAATCTTCCATTATTATTTTTTTATTATAATATTAATTTCAATACCTCCATAACCTTCTTCATAATCTTTTTTCATAATTTTCATGATTACTACCTTTTATATGTATGTACGTAAAAGCTTGAAACATATAAAATAAATCTCTCCCTTACGTTTTACATTTCTTGTTTCATATCATCTCATTTTACTCTCATTTTATAATACGTTATCAGCCTCATTGTTTATTTTCATTTCCTCTCACACTTCCTACAAAAGACGAAAGATAGGAGGATTTGAATATCAAATCACACTATTACGTACTTTTGGTTGTAATGGTTTCATTTGGTGGCTGATTTCCTTCTTGGTAAGAATTTAAACATACAATCTCATATTTTCATTTTAACTTGACAATGCCAAAATCGAGCCTTCGAGTAGGAGCTGCAACAATCTTTGCCAAGTAAAAATATTATTTTTTTATATATATTTTCCATCTATTTCTATTTTCTATTAAGTTGAATTTTTGTCACGACTCGTGAGTAATATCCATTATACCTACTACTACTATCACACAATCCATTAAGCTATAAAAAATAACCAGTTTTCAATTCAAAGACAAACTTTCATAATTTCAAAACCAAGTTCCATAAAACACAAGTCATTATCATCAACATTCACGGAAGTAACCCCCTTGTAACACCCCAAAAATTTCTAAGCTAAGATCCGAACCATTTTTCATATGCGTATAGGGTCATATCGGGTGATTCATAATTGTGCATAGGTGTTAAAGGTCAATTCTTTAGTGTGGGAATAGATTTGGAGATGAATTAAGGTCACAACAATCCTCTAGCACAAAGTTGAGTTGAAAGCTTCCTTACCGATTGAGTTTCGATATAAGATTTTATTTGGATAAACTTCAAATGATCGTATATCTTAGAATATATAGGTGACCTATGACCTATCAAATTAATTGTCTATGAATCTTCTTTCCAGCACCACCAAGTTTGCATCAATCAGAGCTTAGAGTAAAAAGTTATGTTTGCTTCAGTGAAGCTCTGTCATGTAGTCATAGTTTCACGACCGGCATAATGGGCGGTGGTGTTTTCCACAGACCGTGAAGGCTTGCTATGAAATTTTTCAGAAACTTCCTGCACGTGTTCCAATGATTATTTCAAACTTTTTCTAAGCATTTTAGTCCTATTCTAAGTTGTTTTTGGGTGTTTTAAAGGAGGATATCATACAATTAACTAGTTTTCCTTTCATAATCATCAATCTAAACATTCAAGTCACCATAAATTCTCTTAGAACTCACCTAGGGTTCCTCTTCTCCATCCAGAACCGTAGAGCTTTCAAGTTAAAAATTCAAGACACAAAGAGAAGTCTTCC
>JAJOOO010007207.1:0-16422 GCA_029582685.1 Solanum piurae | reverse complement strand
AACAAAAAAACACGCGAATCCAACAGCCAAATTGTGTGATATACAAACGCTCCTACGTGGCTGCCACGTAATTAAAAAATTACACGTATTTTATAATTAAAAAAAAGAAGAAATTAAAATACAAAAGGGTAGGGTCGTATTTTCTAGCCCTAATTTCTTAAAAAACGACCAGAAATTGTGCACAAAAAGAGAAAAAAAGCTTGAGTACTAGAATTAGGAAGAAGAAGAAGAAAAATGGGATTTTGATTTGAAAAAAATAAAGATATATTTAAAAGGGATTCATTAAGGGTAAAATTGTCATTTATGCTTCTTTTTTTTACTGTTGTGGGCCTCGAAAAATACCTCTGACGCGCCTGGATTGCGTCTCAATCACGCGTTATGCCAGGTTGGATTCACGTGTTTTTTTGTTTAAAAATTGGATAGTTGAAGTGTCTACTTGTGCACTTTAAAAGGTAGAGGTCATACTTAAAATTCGAAGCCAAGTTTAGGGTCCAATTTATGTATTATGCCAAAAAATAATGTTGTGTTGAATATTTGTGCACACCAAAGGACCATTTGTGCACCCTATGCCAACATAACCAATTATTCAATCTTTGTGAATGAGGGTGTTAATCAAAATATATACCTCATATTTAATACATATTATTATTATTAGTATTTATTTTATTTTTTAAATATTTTTTTTTACGGGGCACGTGAGTCATGCGACCCCTTACCCTAAGGGTAGGTCCGCTTCTGTATGTAATTACTAAAATTTCATAAATACTTAATTTGGAACTCTAATTTCATAAGTACACAAGAATCTTAAATGTTGAACTCATAAATTTTAATTCTGAATCTGATATGTGATATTTATATGCATGTAGTACCAAAATTGACAAAATAAATATATTTTACGTACCTGTAAAAGTTGTTAGGACGATTTCATATTGCTGTCCACTCTTGACTTGACATAAGGGCACAGGATTACCTTCTATGTAATCATCATTTGTTGAAGTAATATTTCCCTTTTGGTAATTATAATTGAACTTGTGCCTAAAAAGGGGTATAAACTCAAAGTAAGAAAAAGTTGGTATAACTGCAAAAGTAACTTTTTCTGGTGGATTAGATGGATCCACATTAACTCCAATCCAACTTTCAGTGGATCCATAATCAGCACTCACTAGAGGTAATTCCCCTGCATAATGTCTTAATTTTGTTAAATATGGCAGCATTGATCCTGTCATTATTGAGTAAACATATTTAGCATTTGGCCATAATTTTGGGATTATGCTAAACCAATCTGCCCTTTCTAGCTCCACACAAATTGATTCAATTCTTGAAGCCAACTCTGGATTAGGCTGAGTGATATCTGTTGAACACATAATGAAATAATTAAAAATGTATTATTTTATGTAATAGTTTAAACTTTTAAATGAGATAATAACATACTTCAGTATATGAGCATAATTTTGTTTAAGTTTCAATGTCGCTCATTATTAAAAAATAAAATTCACGTGCTAGACCAAAGAAGAAAGAGTGAGACACGTAAGGGGCGAGTTGAAGACATAATGAAGTAATTAAAAATGTATTTTTTTTCGTAACAATTTAAGCTTTGTAACATGTATACTTCAACATTGATATCAGAGTACACTAATAATCTTTTGTTCAAGTCTCACTGCCACTCATTATTAAAAAGAATGTTTACGTACTAAGCCAAAGAAGAAAGAGTGTGGCACGTGAAGAGGTGTGTTGAAGACATATATAATGAAGTAATTAAAAATGTACTTTCTTCAACAAGTTCAAGCTTTTAGATAAGATGTCAAACATACTATAACATTGCAAACTAATTAATGATCTTAGGTTCAACTCTCAATGTCACTCATTATATTTTAAAAAGAATTTTTACGTGTTAGGCCAAAGAAGAAAAGTGGGGCATATGAGGGTCGGGGGTGTACGTGTACAACACATAACAAAGTAATTAAAAATGTACCCTCTTTAACAATTTAAACTTTTAGATGAGATAATAACAATACCTGACACGGATTTTCGGACTTTATCTATGCTGATTCTTGAGCTAAGACTACCTTCCCTAATGTCATGGCACAATTCCTTCCACATTTCTTCAAATGATCTAAATGCTTCAACTATGCTATAAGCAAAAGTTGATGTAACAAATTCAACTTCATGTGAAAAATATAAGCCAAGAAGGAGGTGACAATATGTTGATTGTTTATAATCTCCACATGAAATAACTTCTTCAGGGCTACAAGTAAATGACTTTGTTTGTTGTTGTTTAATCTTGAATTCATCACTAGCATAATAGTGTGTTGTGGCTGTTCCTGCTATTATTCCTCCTTTTGTTTTACATTGTTTGCTACTGTATATAAATTCAAGAATTCTTCCTCCTCTTCTTATTGGATATATCCTGTGACACCCCACCATGCAAAATTAAGACAAAAATCAGTAAAATTTAAGAATAATTCACTCATGATGAAAAGATTTGTTTGGTCAAATTTTCAAAATCTGCTTTGCAGAAAAAAAGTAATACTGTATTAGGGAATAATATTTTTAATATAGCAATTATTTTGAAAAACACGTCTGCGATATGATTAACAACAATTTATGTCTGACCAAGATATCAAGTGTTTATGGAAATAAGCTATTATTTTTGCGCTCCAAAAAATAGTCTGCTATTACTTAAAAAAATTATGTTTTAAACTAAAAGCTTGATCAAATAATTCAACAACAATCCAAGATATCAAAAGTGTTTATGGAAATAAGCTAGAGTATTATTTTCACGCTATGAAAAACAGTGTCGGCTATTACTCAAAATTTTTATGTTTTCACCTAAAAGCTTGCTCAAATAATTCAACAACAATTAATGTCTGACCATGATATCAAAAGTGTAATGGAGATAAGCTATTTTTTTCACGATCTGAAAAATAGTGTCTGCTATTACTCAAAATAGTTATGTTTTTACTTAAAAGCTTGATCAAATAATTCAACAACAATTTATGTCTTGACCAAGATATCAAAAGTGTTTTCGGAGAAAAGTTATTCTTTTCACGCTCTGAAAAATAGTTTATGCTATTACTCAAAAAACTTATGTTTTGCCTAAAAGCTTAATCAAATAATTCAACAACCATTTATGTCTGACCAAGATGTCAAATATGTTTTCGGAGAAAAGTTATTTTTTTCACGCTCTGAAAAATAGTTTTTGCATGCTATTACTCAAAATACTTATGTTTTGCCTAAAAGCTTGACCATACAACTTGATTTTCTAAAACAAACACTTATACCAATATTAGAACAACAATTTATGCTTTAGAACCAAAGTTCCAAAAATGTTTCTTTTTCAGCTTCCAAAAGCACTTATTTTTAATTTCACTAAAAACTTGATCAAACACTTAAAAATCTCCAAAATTTGTATTTTTCATCATACCTTGATCTATATGCTGCTGCCAACTTGAAAATCTGAAGAGTAGTTTGAGAGCTATGGTGTGTAAAGGGTACATATTTTTGTCTTCCCTCTGTGGTTCCAGAACTAAACATAGTTTCCACAACCAATAAAATATCATTAAAGGCATATAGGTTAAAACAAACTTAAGCTTTTATTTGAAAAAAATAAATGCTGGGGTCTCATTTCATTGCATCATTACTTATTAGTGAAAGAAACAAATTAGTAGCAGATTATAGTAATTTTGATTGCCAAATTAAGGCACAATAGTATGCTCCAAAATTAAAGTAAACATGTATAAACTAAGGAGAACAAAAATACTATAAAAAATAAATTTATTAGCTACGAACTTCGTTGCTAAATTGCTCTTAGCCAACAATTTTGTGATAATCGGTCGTTGAATAAGATTAGTGACGAATCTTATTGTTTAACTACAAAAATGTTCGTCGCTTATGTTATGTTAATTTTTTTTTTCTTTTGAGAGGTAGAGGGGGGAAATAGTGTTATCGGAAGCTCCATCAATAAGGTGAAGGGGTGGACAACTCTTCAACTGGGCTACACGGCCCTACACCCCATTATAGAAAGAAGATGTGGACAACTTTCTGACTGAGCTACACACTCCATTATAGAAAGAGGTGTGGACAACTCTCTGACTGAGCTACACGCCCCATTATAGAAAGAAGGTGTGGATGTTTGGGTTTTGCTCTGATTTTTTTACCATAATTTAAGATTTATTTTTCCTTAAAGAAAAGACAAAACATTACCATAAATGTTTTTACTTTTCTTAAAAGGAAAATATAATATTCTTTCATATTTGGTTTATTCTCTCCTTTTAGGACTCCTTTTCTAGTAAGAAAAAGTTTTGCTTTTCTAGTAGGAAAAGTTTTAGGATTCTATAAATATAAGTTTGTTTCTTCTAACACAGAACAATAGCATCCACAATGTAGTTGATTAAGAGTTTTGTTTATGGGGAGATTTTATCCTAAACATATTTATGTTTTTCAATATTAATTTTATAATATGTAGGTCGCTTGACCAAACTATATTAATAATATGTTTTTAGTATGCTTTTATTTGTCGTCTAATTTATCAGCATGTAATTTGCAATTGTAAGCTTCCGCATGACGTTCTAATCACCCTTCATAACCCAAAAAGTGGTATCAAAGCACATGACTTAATGATCCAATAATCCATAACAGTGGACAACTCTCCAACTGAGCTACACGCCCCATTATAGAAAGAAGGTGTGGATAACTCTCCAACTGAGCTACACGCCCCACTATAGAAAGCGCGATTTCAAAGGAAAGGTGGACAATATTTTAAAAAAAAACTCACCTTAAGGATAGATTTGTAATGGGTTGTTGAGTGAGTAGAGGAGTTGTATCTCCATCAGCAATTCTCTTTGTAAAAGGCTCAATATCTGCATGAGAAGCAAGAGGGACTAAAGAAGCATAAATTGACTCCAATAAATTTTCATCAATTTCTTCAATTTTAATATCTCCAATCGATTTCTTGAGATACTCCACCCCATGGTTAAGTTCGAGAATTCGCCGAAGCGTCCGCCGTTGTACAGCGGCGGAGTCCTCAGCGACTTCATCGAACCATCCTATGATGTCTGTTTCTATTTTATCCTTACAATTAATATTCGTCATATTTTGCTAGGCCAAGGGGACATGCAGCCAGCAGGAAGGAATTATATGTAATGTTGTTGAACAAATAATAAAACTATATAGTATAATATAATGTTGTTGTTGGGAAAGGATTTGCATTATTTGTTTGCTTTTAAAAAAATTGACTACACATGACTAGACAGCTGTTTATATTGGAATTATTTAGAAGCTAGCTAGCTATCTAGCTATCAACATCAAAATTTTAAAGTCTCACTTATATTGGAATTAATTACTTCATCTATAAAAATGATATTCCTTAGGTTTCACTTTTTTAGTTATAGTTTTGATTGGACACTAAATTCAATAAAGAGTTGAAGATTTGTATATTACTATAAATATAAAATCTTCTTATTAATGAAATATATTATAAGAATATGCTATTCCTTTCTAAATGAACTAATAACAAAATATGGGGGAGGGAGGGAGGAAGGATGTTTCTTTCTAACGAGTTTAGGGCATGACAAGGCTCCTCATTATGAAAAGTATTTCAAAGTATATATAGTTGATATTAAATTTCATTGACTACAATTTTTATTTACTTTTTTATTCTGAATCATCTTAGTTTAAATTTTGATTCTGCTTCTAACATCTGCCTACAAATTTGTTAGCACTCAATAACTTTGATTTTGATCTTATTTATGTATGTATTAATAAATAATTAATTCAAACTCCAATAATCTACAAATTCAAAATTACTCATAGTTAGTCGTCAACCAACAAGCTGAGCAAATCGAGTCAATATTTTGAGTTAATGAACTCTGAATTATTTATACACATTAAAAAAATGCTTCTTATGTTCCTAATTACTTGTTCACTTTTTCTTTTATAATTGTACCTAATTACTTGTCCATTTTGACAAATCAAGAAAGGACAAAATAATTTTACCTATTATACCCTCAATTAATTACTTTGAAAAAGATAGAATTTCTTGAAAATTTTAAATTTTTAATCCATCTACTTTATAATTAATAGGAGTAAAATAGTATACTCACTATATCAATAATTTCTTTTTTAATAGGTGTGTCAATTTAAAAGTTGACAAGTAATTAGGGACGGAGGAATGAAGTAGAATACAAACATATATAGGGTATCAAGTTTCTAGATTATGCAGCCCACATGCATTCTGAAATATCACTGTTTCCAAAAATAGAGCAACCCACCATATCTCTTAAAAAAGAACTGTGTACGAATTCTTTATGAACCGTAGAATTTTTCTTTCATCAGATTTCTTTTAGGAATTGGATGGAGATAAGAGTATCTATAGTATAGATATGGACCAAGAACCATAAATTTGACAACTGTATATGTTGTTTTCCTTGTTTCAATTTGTTTATCTTGTTTTTTTTAAAAAAATCGTCTCTTTTCCTTTTTAGGAACTCTTTCATTCCAACTTTACACACGATGACATGTTTGATTAAGATTACAAGATTCAAAAATCTTCTTTATTTTCTAATACTTCGTATCAATGCAAGTCAAAATAGGACATATACCCTTATTTAGCAAGTCTTCCAATCTTTGGTATAATTGAAAACTTCCTATTTTTGTCTACCAATAAATCTTAAAATGGTGAATTGAACTTAAAGAAAATTAAAGAAGTGGCCAACCTCCCCTTGTAAGAGAGCTAGGATTAGCTATCCCATGTTTGTAGGTATCAAATTACAAGATTGTAGGGGATAAGCCCATACCACCGGTGCATGAAGGCGAATCCGTGATTTAAATTTGGCATAATATATATATTGGATTCTAAACTTGGCTTCAAATTTCAACTTTGACCTCCAACTTTTATAGTGCACAAACAGACACTTTAACTATTCAATCTTTTAATAAATAAACACGCGTGTCCTACCTGGCAAAACGCGTGATATTTTGCGCGAGTTAGGAGTAATTTTCGAGGCCCACAACAGTTAAAAAATGTTGAAATGACAAATCTACCCTTAATTAATCCCTTTTATATATATCTTTATATTTTCAAATAAAAAATCTCATTTCTCTTTCCTCCTCTTTCAAATCAAAATTTTTTTCCTCTCTTTTAAAACAATTTATGCTCATATTTAGTTCAAATGGCTTCTAATTTTTTTTGTCATTGTGAAAAAAGAGCTATAACCCTTGTATATTAAATAACAATTTTTTTTTTTTTAGTTCTAAAATGGACGTGTAAAGTATTTAATTAGTTGGCAGCCATTGAGTGGCTCACTAATACACGTGGCAGCGTTTGCATTTCACGTTCTTTGCCTCCAAAAATCGCGTATTTATTTATTAAAAGGTTGGATAGTTAAAGTGCCTATTTGTGCACTATAAAAATTGGAGGTCAAAATTGAAATTTGAAGTCAAGTTTAGGATTCAATATGTGTATTATGCCTTTAAATTTTATAAGCTCAATATTTTATGAATTTGTGGCGCCCATGTAATTGACGGGAGGACAAACCTTTGAAGAAGAGATACACATTACACCTTTGGCAAAATCTCATATTGAAATGGGAAAAATCCAAGAGTAAAATCTATGTGTTGGCCTAGTTCCAGAGTAGACGACACCTTAACAATTGGACAAAAGGTGTTGTAGATTTTTAGTATTCAACCTGCCTGTTGTATTTTTTAAAATAAATAGATTTTTATACATAAATTTATTTTCCTCGTAAAAAAAATATCAAATGAACCTGGTACACATGCATATTATCTTTGTATGAGTAGGCTCGTGATTTAGCATAGTCGATAACGTTTAAGGTAAAGACTAAAAAGTGGTTTTCCATAGAGGGGACCAATTATTATTTATTATTTTACTCCTAATAAGTAAAATGGATATTTTTCAAAGTAGTGATGGACAAATATTGAAATATTCATTTACCAGGTTGGTCCTACCTAGCTTTTAACCATCATAAATAAGGATCGTGGTGGAGTGGCTGATAAATATTCATTCATTTTTAATAAGAGGTTTCTGGTTTGAGTCTTTCTAAATATGGAGTCCCCTTTATTAGAGGGTGCTTTACTCCTAATATGAGATTTTATAGTGCGAATTTAAACTTAATCAGAATCCAGCATGAATATCCAACATTGAAAAAAAAATCGGAAAAAAAAATAACAGGAAGGCTATCTTCATTTATTTCTTAAGAAATTAAAGTTGCATTAACATCTTGATTATGTGTGCTGCCAAAGACTTTGAGGGCCCAAATTTAATGTACTCGCTCATAATTAACATAGCTATTTTACTACAGTATCAATTATTTAAAGAATAAATAAAAATGCTATAGATAAAATACGGAAAAAAATAATATATTTATTTATATGTTAAAAAGTGATGAGTAAATATGAAAATCTGCATTTGAAATTTTACACGACTAAAAGTGAACAGAGATTGTAATTGAGAACTTCTAAAGAAATAGTTCCTCCGTTTCTATTTACGTGTCGTCCTTATTAAAAATAGATGTTTTTTAATACTTATTATTTCTCAAAATCAATGCATAAATTACACTATTTTTTTTTTACCTTTGAGAGTTATTAGCCTTGAAATTATGCATTTAACCAATATATATAGGAAAACAAAATAATTAATTCATGTTCATTGGTCAAATTAATTAATCAAAATAAATTAATTCATGTTTATTTATCAAAAATTTGATTTCAAGAGAACACTAAATAAAACTACGATTATAAACTTGCCTAGTTTCTTAAAGAACATAAAATCTAAGACAGTGACAACTAAATAGAAACGAGGGAGTATACTCTTCTAGCACATATTCAGTCGTCATATAAACTTGGTTTTCCTTGGCAAGATATTTTTCAAAATATTTTGACAATATGATTTATTTTATTTTATTTTTAAAAAAAAGGCATGAAAGAGAAAAAGAAAATGCAGAAGCTACTACAACTTCGAGGCAAGAATTGTGTAAAAACTTTAACCAAGTTAACGTATAGACAGTAAAATTTGTATTGCTAAAGGATGTCATAGAAAATAGAATTAACGTTCAAAAACACGTTAAATTATTGTTTTTTTGCTATAGTCATACCTTAATTATCAATTGTTATATTTATCTATCTAAATTATCGTGTTCTTTGTATTAAAACACACATCTATATTGAGTTAGCTAAATATTTATTCTCAATCGACAACAAACGTCAACTCACCAAATGTGTTTTAATACAAAAGAGAGTGATAGTTAAAATAGAAAATTCACAAAAAGATCACAGTTTAAATAGATAAGTAAAATAAAAGATAGTTAAGGAGGTATCAAATTTGCGAAAAAATTATACTAATTCTTTTTCCGTTAACTCTAAAAAGAAATATGACTAAGAACATTTGGTCTAATTAAATAGCACCATCAATCAATTTATATATATATATATAAAGGTTTAGAATTGCTATGAAAAGTACTATATATATTCAACCTTTAACTAATGAAGGAAAAAGGTGGCAACAATTGAAGAAAAAAAGATGTTATTTCCAATATATAAAAACAAAAATCAAAAGTTTTGAAAACGATACGATGGAACATCGGGAATCATGATAGGATAGGGTGATGGAGATCCAAATTTGACTTTATAATTATGTAGGGACGGAGCTAGAGATCAAGGCTCAAATTAAAACACAATAATTTTAGTGCATACATATACGTTTTGAGAATTTTTTTTGATATACATAAATTATTATGTTAGAAGTCAATAACTTAAGAAAATTAATTTTTTTAATTTATAATCTTCAAATTTTGGTCTGCTTCCATTTTTTTTGTTACGGAGATGATGGATATTTATGAGGAACAGAAGAAATCCCCACATGATCTTTATTAACGTAGAAAATTATATGATAGAGTACCAAGAAAAGTCACGATTCAATAAATGATTGAAAGGACATGAATATATATTTTACTATATAAGAAAGGTGAATAAGCAAGCATGTTGACAAAATGTTGCTTGCTTATTCACAATTTTTGAAGGGACCAAAACTTTAATCATAACCTGAATTTACTGTTGTATTTAATATACAAGTTGTGCATTTTATTTGGAGATATGGCCTATCTATTATGTTGCAGAAAACAGATCATATCTAGCAGAAAACAGATCATATCTAGCCTCATAGCAAATAAAAAACAACATCTAGCATTGATAATGAAATGTATCCGCAACAACAACGTATTCAGTATTGTTTCACAAATAAAGTATGGTACGAAATGAATTGCCCAATAGAGCTCCTCTAGAGTTCACATACATAGCATTCAAAATGTCTAACGTGTAAGAACCATTGGATCATGTGAGATATCTAGATTTGTATGGAAGGACAAACACTCACACAGAACCTTGCAATCTTCAGACCTTATGAAAGATATTCCGAACATTGTAGGGGATTCAGGATTTGAAGTTTTGAGACTCAATCAAAAAAATACAAAGAGAAACAACACTAATAACAACAATATATTTAGTATAATCACACGTGTGGGGTATGCAGAGGATAAGGTGTACGAAGACCTTTTGTGTCTATGTTTGATAGAGAAGTTGTTTTTGATAGAAGTTCGACTCAAAAAGAAAGTTATTCAAAGTAGGGTTGTAAGAGAAATCTGACGAGAAAATATAAAGATACAAAACAAATAAAATAACACATATGGTAAAACACATTGAATAAATTAAAAAATTAAGTGATAACTGAATATTATACTACAAATAAGAAGGAGAGGAGATGGGGTTAGCCCGTGCCTTTTGCAATAAGCCAATAACACTCGATTATCTACTAACTTTATAATTTTCGACCTATATATACCTTCTTATCTAAGGTTACAATGTAAATACAAGGAGTAACAACACAACACTAGAATTGGATACCTGACAACCATGTTGTACTATGTCAGAATCTTTATACAACACTAGAATTGGATACCTGACAACCATGTTGTACTATGTCAGAATCTTTATACAATGAGTAAATTAAATTGCATCATTATCACAGAAGGCCAGCAAAAGAACAGAAAAGTGGTTCCAAAATAACAGGTTCTGCACTGACAGAAATTCTATCTACATGATACTTGTTATCTCCCGTCCAGTGACGGATCCAAAATTTTTATAAAGAGGTGTCAATAATGTAACATCTCGCTAATTGAAAGAACTAGAAAGAGTTAAAATTGAGAATAGTCATTTTTGGAAAGTATATAAAAATCTGGAAAATGTGTTAAGTATGTTAAGTTGAGTTTTTGGTCAACTTTAAACGACCATAACTCCTAGCTCAAGATGAGCTAGGTGTGCTTCCAGACACCGTAGGAAAGATCATGGAATTATCTTTCCAACGCCGCCAAGTTTGCGCGATTCCGAGTTTGTATGAGTGTGATATGCCCATTGGAAATTGAGTTGTTTGGATAAGAAAAGTCCAATCTGGATTTTTAAAGCGTAGTTTGATCTTTTCCTTGCCCAATTGTTTTATTTCATTTTTGGTAATTAATTTAGGGCCTAATCTGAATTAGATCAGTTACTCTTTTACCAAAATACGCTAGGGCTTGGAGAAAAGAGAAATGAGGAGAAAGGAGAAGAAAAGTTCTTAGTTCGTCGAGTTGTTAGAGATTTTCGTGTGGATTTCGCCAAGGGTTAAACCCTACAAGGTATGTGAGATTTTTATAGCGCGTTGGGTTCGTTCACCCACGCGCCAAACATGTTTAGTTCAGCGAAATTCGTTCTAAAAAGGTTTAAAGTTTGATATTCTTGATATGTATTCTTGAATCTGTTTTCGTTCTTGAATTAGGCTAAATTGAGAAGTTTTCTGAGATCTTTATGTCGAGTTTTAGAGTTGTTTTGAGTTAGGTTCATTGGCACATATGTTGGGTATCAGAATCTAAAGAAAAATTAAGAAAAATAGTCGAGTTTAGGCGAATTGGGACTTGAAAATGAAGAACGAAAAAGTCAGGTGAATCTGGGAGGTGGGGCCGCCTCGCGGACCTGCTCCTCAGATTTGAGAAAAATCTCTTCGCGTCGCGGAGCGGTCACGGACCGTTCTGCCTCAAAAGTTATTTTCGCGACCAAATAATTATATACATCTCTGCATCACGGACCTGCTTTCAGACAGTGATTTCTTGATCTTTTCTCACGTTTAGCTATCTAAAAACACTCATAAACATCATGAGATTTTTCCTATCACAATCCTTGAATCCATAAATTCAAGTTCAAGGAAAGTTGAGAGTCAAGTCTATAAGTTAAGAATCAAGTCTAGAAGTTAAGAATCAAGTCAAGAGAAGGTCATAAAGATTTTCAAAAGTCTTTTACAAATGTTTTAACTTTGTCTTAAGACTTAAGTTTTAAGTTAAGAAAAGTGTAAAGAGTTGAGTTCATTTCTTCAAAGATTATACGGGAACTAAGTATTCCCAAGAGTTTAAAATGTTTTCACATTTGAACAAGAAAGGGAAACACCGATTTCCAAAAGAGCTTTTAAGCTAAGATTTGAGTAATTATCTCAAATCAAAGAAAGAGTTTTGTTTTTATAAACACATGATATAAGTACATTTTGGGAGTAGTATTGAGCACCGATATGGGGATGCGATTTCATAATAACTCAAATCTCCATAAACCATGTAGCCATCATGGGTAGTAAAGGATCATACTTTTTAGATGATTCCTTAAGTGCTTTTTAGCATAGACTAGTGGATCCACTTAGTTAAGGCGTTCTATATGACTGTCATCACTTAGGCTCACAGTGGTGGTTGTCGGTTAGAGAAACTCCCACATAAACTATATTACTTTATTACATGAGTAAAGTTGAGTTTGTTATTGCATATTTTTAACGAACTGAGTTGCTTTCTACTGTTTTAAAAGCTTTCTATATATTGCATGTGTTTTATTGTTTTATATTGAGTTAAGTTGTTCATGAGTTGAGTAAAAGCCAAGGTAAGTGCTTCTTTCATATTCCTTTCAAGCTTATGTTATGATTAGTAATCCCCTCGCATACTCGTACATTAAATGTACTGATGCCATTTGGCCTGCATCTTATTATGATGCAGACAGAGGTAACCAGGATCATCATCCAACGTCTCGTTGATCCAGTCGATCATTCAAAGTTAGTTGGTGAGCCTCACTGCTTTCCGGAGCGCTCTTTTGTTAGCATTTGCTTTTGTTTTGTTATTTCATTTGTTAGGATGATCGGGGGTCTTGTCCCGACATCTATCTCAGTTGTTATACAGGCTTCATAGATAGTCAGATGTTAGTTCTTTAGTCTTTTCATTTTCATTATCTTATGTTGAGACTTGAGTTTGCCTAATTGGCTAGTTGAATGCTCTCTTTATGACATTCTAAGTTTTTATGAGTTATCTTTGATAAGTTAAGTCTTCCGTTGAGTAAGTAAGCCAGACCAAGGATTCGCTTGGGGCAAGCAATGGTTCTCGAGTGCCAATCCCGCCCAGGGTGTAGGCTCGGGGCGTGACAAATAATTACAGTAAAAAAAAGTAATTATAATATGAGCTCATAAATGGTGTCAATGGTTATAGTAAAAAAAAGTAATTATAATTTTCCGATGAAGGGATGCCGCTTGACACCCCTTTGGCCAAGGTGGGTCCACCCCTGCTTCCATCAGCATATGTACCAAGTAAGTATATCCACCAAAACATAGATAAATAATACGAAATCATACGCTCTATTGAAATAAATTTCGTTAAAATCAGCTATATCCAATCTTGATTGACCCTTTCACCCCAAGCCACGTTTTCCACATACTTGGTTTCAGTCCTTTAAGTCTGTTAGCACTCTCCTCAACCTGCTCATGGAGCCATCGACCGGTTTCGATTAACAAACTTTTTTGTTTAAAATCCTCAAAGAAATGCCTAACTCTTTACAATTGACAACATGAATAGCATTGGATTAATCTGTAAACATCCAATTTGGTGCTCAATTGGGGTAATTTTGTCAATTCTGAGAACTTGGGGACCGATAACAAAGTTTGAATTCTTTGGGGTATGTATTTGTAATATATTAATATAATGACAGTGAAATTATAGCACAAAGGTTCTATGGTCTAGCGGTTAGGACATTGGATTCTGAATCCAATAGCCCGAGTTCAATTCTCGGTAAAACCTTTCTTATTTTTTTTTTTTTATAATTTTCAATTCGGTTATAACTTATACCAAATCTCACATTTTAATAAATGAAAACGATAATTAGTATATACAAATCATAATAATTATATTAGGATTGATAATATAAGTACATTTAATAGTTTATAGAATATATATTTTGTTAGTAAGTTTAAAACATTTATCTCTACTCGATCACGTTTAATACATACAAAAATCAGTAGCATAAGAAGTTTAAACAATATCATTTTCATAATCAAGTTAAATTGTGTTAGGCTTGTGCTACAATCATACCGGTCAATAGCTTGTCCAAATTCCATCTTAGATCGTGAACAAAAAACTTTACACATATAAGCTAAAATTCTATATATAAAAGTCATGTACTAAATAAGTAAATGGATACATAACACTTTGTTTGGATGGTTATTACCTATTGTATTGTATTGTTATTTTAAGTACAATGCTTGTTTTGATAGTTACTTAATTTTTATTGTATCGTCTAAATCCATTGTTAGGTAACAACGAAAAATATCAATTTTGTATAACCCCCGATTTGATATGATCGTGTTGTAACCTTAATATTTTATTCACATTTTATCTTTACTTATTATTTAATAACCCTATCCTATCATTTACTTTACCTTTTCATAGTAATTGTACCCCATATCCTAGGTTTCTTGTTGATTTATCTTTCAAATTATAAATATGTGATATTACGTAATGATTCAGAACGATTCAATCTATCCAAATATTATAATTATTTAAACAATAGAATACAGAACATACAATACAAATAATAATATATTGTGAATTAATATGTCACAACCATTCAAATAAAATGTAAACGAATCTATGATGTTTTTAAAAAAAATTAAAATTGAATAAATAATTATTGGATTAATTACTTGAGTGGATCCCTTTTAAAAAATAATTACTTATTTTAAATATACTCGTTAATTATTACCATTTATAACAACTTCTTTAATTTATCTATTTTCTCTGTCTCGCTCTTTCTCCCTTCTTTTTTTTTTCTTTTCTTTCTGTTGTTCCGTCTCCCTTCCTTTCTTTTTTGTTGCTCTTTCTCCCTCTCTTACTATTGCTCTTTTTCATTTTCTTTTGTAGAGTAGTCAATGAAATTAGATTGAATAAAACTTGTATCAATAATTAATTAGACAAGTAATTTAATCGTAACAAATAAAGAGACATAAGAAACTGCAAAATGAATTAAACTTGAATTAAAAATGTATTACAAACATATTAAAGTTGAATTATTAGAAGAGAATCAAATATGAATGCAAAATGTAGCAAACAAAAGAGCATTCTTTGATCTACATGTTAACTGAAAAAAACTTGTATCAATAATGAATTAAATAAGTAATTCAATCGTAACAAATCAACCAATTAATTTTAAAATGAATTAAACTTGTATTTAAAAGTGTATTACACAAATATTAAAGTTGAGTTAGAAGAGAGAATTAAGCACGAATAAAAACATGTAACTAATGAAAGACCAGACAGTGATCTATTTAGTAAATTAAACTTGTATCAATAATGAATTAAACAAGTATTTAATAGTAACAAATAAATCAAAAAACTGCAAAATGAATTAATTTTGCATTAAAATTGTATTACATAGTATTAAAGTTGAATAAGAAGAGAGAATTAAGAATGAATGGAAGACGTAACTAACGAAAGACAAAACAATTATCTCTAGAGTTAATTAAACTTGTATCAATAATGAATTAAAAAGAATCCAATAGTAACAAATAAATCAACAAACTGCGAAATGAATTAAATTTACATTAAAATTGTATTACATAGTATTAAAGTTGAATTAAAAGAGAGAATTAAGAATGAATGAAAAACGTAACTAACGAAAGACATGACAATGATCTATAAACTAAATTAAACACAATGATCTATAAACTGAATTGAACTTATAGGTTATATCAATAATGAATTAAATAACCAATAGTAACAAATAAATAAAAAAACTTCAAAATGAATTAAATTTAAATTTAAATTGTATTACACAGTATTAAAGTTGAATTAGAAGAGAGAATTAAGAATGAATTGAAAACGTAACTAACGAAAGACAAGACAATGATCTATAAACTGAATTAAACATATATCATTATTCGTGAATAAAACATGTATTATATGTATCTTATAAATTATTTTGAATTATATAAGAAGATGATATATTTGAAATATGTAGTATAAATGTATTGTTCATGATTTTAATTCAATTTTAATACAATTATGAAATAGATCTAATTCAATTTTA
>JAJOOO010007205.1:0-16080 GCA_029582685.1 Solanum piurae | reverse complement strand
AGATGTCAAATGCATGTTCTTGGAATCCTCTTTCCAACGCAACCAAGTTTGCTAATTTTCGTGCTCGTATAAGGGAGAAATACCCATCTGAAGTCAGGATGTCCATTTAAGGAAATTACCCGAAAATATGAGGGGTATTTTGGTCTTTTCCTTACCCAATCAGCTTAAAATGAATTTTGGTAATATTTAGGGGTCTAAACTGTTTTGGTACAGTTTTACAAATCCTAATTTACGCTAGGGTTTTGAGAGAATTTTAAGAAGAGGAGAAAAGGAGAAAACTTAAGGCGTTCTTCAAGTTTTCTTGTGAATCGAAGGTTGTTTAGCCAAGGGTTTAATCCCAAAGAAGTATGTGAGTTCGCATAGTGTTGGATTCGTTCACCCACATGTCAATCATGTTATTTTCAGCGTAATTTCATTCTTGAAAGTTGAAGGATTTGAGTTATTGATGAGTTTTATTGAAGTTTCGTTTGTATCTTGATTGTTGAGGTTTTCATGAGTTCTTGAGATAATCGTATTGAGTTTAAGAGTTGTTTTTAGAAGATTCTCATATACTGGTATTGGTTAATTGAATCTAAGGAGAATTTGAGAAAAGATATCGACTATAGACGAATTAGGGTCCGAAAATGAGAAGAAAAAATTGTCAGATTGACTTAGGGAAAGGGTGGCGTGGCGCGCCCAGATACGCTAGCAGGTGAGGCGTGGCGCACCAACAATGCGCCAAAATAGAGTCTCTGAACTTTATAACGAATTTTGGTAATATTTAGGGGTCTAAACTGGTTTGGTTCAGTCTTACAAATCATAATTTATTCTAGAGTTTTGAGAGAAGTACAAGAAGAGGAGAAAAGAAGAAAAGTCAAGGTGTTGTTCAAGGTTTCTTGCGAATTGAAGGTTGTTTCACCAAGGGATTAATCCCTAAGAAGTATGTGAGTGAGTTCTCATAGTGATGGGTTCGTTCACCCACATGCCAATCATGTTATATTCAGCATAATTTCATTGTTGAAAGTTGAAGGATTTGAGTTTTTGATGAGTTTTCTTGAAATTTCATTCGTATATTGATTGTTGAGGTTTTGATGAGTTCTTGAGATAATCCTATTGAGTTTAAAAGTTGTTTTTCGTAGATTCTCATATACTTGTATTGGATAATTGAATCTAAGGAGAATTTGAGAAAAGATATCGATTCTAGACTAAGTAAGGTCAGAAAACGAGAAGAAAAAATTGTCAGATTGACCTAGGGGAAGGGAGGCGCAGCGCCCCCCAGATGCGCTAGCAGGTGTGGCGTGGCGCGCCAGCAATGCGCCAAAATAGAGTCTCTGAAGTTTAGGGGCTGGCGCCCCGCGCCAGCAGTGCGCCAGGGTCGCCTGTCCCACCGTTTTTCCATCGTTTAGCCAGTCTAAGTTATATTAAAGTGTCCCTTCACTCCCTATTAATTCTAACTACTCTAAACTACTTCTAAACATCTAGAAATCATTCACAACGTGAATCATAACCTTGAATTGATAATTAAAATTCAAGGTAGAGCAAAGAGTCAAGTCTTGAGAGTTCTTCGAGTCATTTTAAAAAGTCGTTTTACAATATTTTAAACCTATTTTAAGACTTGAGCATTGAGTTTGAGGAAGAGTAGAGTTGGGTTCATTTTCTTTAAAATGATATATGGGAACTAAGTATTCCCAAGAGAAATGTTTTTACATTTAAGAAAAGAAGTAAACACCGATTTCCAAAATAGTTCATGAGCAGTTTTGAGTATCATCTCTTTTAAGAGAAAAACTTTTTCAAACATAATGAGCTAAGTTATATTTTTGGAATAGTATTGAGCATCGATTGGGGGGAGAGTTCTAACAACTTACAACCCCCATAAACCATGTCAACGTGGGTAGAGAAGGGTCATACTTTTTAGATGATTCCTTTATTGCTTTTTGGCATAGACTAGTGGATCCACTTAGTTAAGGAGTTCTATACCCCGACAAAGTATAGGACAGTTTTGGAAGTGTGGGCTAGACGTTGTATCATCACATAGCTCATCGTGATGGTTGTCGGTTAGAGAATCTCCCAAAAAGAGTTATTTTATATTTTTGCATAAAAACATAATATTATTGTATTTTTCAAAACATTGAGTTGTTATCTACTATTTTAAAAGCTTTTCTATATAATGCATCTTTATCACTATTATATATTGAAATGAGTTTAGTTGAGACGAGGTAAGTGTTTCTTCAGTTCCAGTTCAAGCTTATGTCATGTTTTAGATTTCCCCTCACATGCTCGTACATTCCATGTACTGACGCCATTTGGCCTGCATATTTTATGATGCAGATACATGGTAACTAGGATCAACATCCAGCGCTTCGTTGATCCAGTTGAGTTCCAGAGTATTGGTGAGCCTCCTTGCTTTCGGAGGATCCAATCTTTATATTTTTTTGGTATTTCAGTTCTTAGGATGATCGAGGGTCTTGTCCCGACATCCCTCATAGTATTAGAGGCTTCAAAGATAGATAGACACCAGTTCATGAGTCTTTTTATTTTTAACTTTTCATGTTGAGACTTGAGTTGCCTCTTTTTTCCAGATGAATGTTTCTTTAAACATTTATGAGTTTATCTTTTGAGACATTTGAATTCTAGAATGCCTTTTTAAGTTCTTTTATTTTTGAGTAAGTCTTTCGCTGAGAGTTGAGTCAGGCTAAGGGTTTTCTTTGGGCTAGAAATGGTTTTCGAGTGCCGTCCACATCTAGGGTGTAGGCTCGGGGAGTGACACTTTAAAATTCATTAGTTTGTAGAATTAGGTATGCATATTTTAGTTTGATAAAATAGTATGTCAAAATGTTATAGCTGGAAAGCTATTTGAAAAGAAAAGCATATTTATGTGATAATCTAAGAATATAATTTATTCTGTTTGGAGACTAAAAAACTTTTGTAGTTTTGCACTCCATGTGAAATTTGATTGTGTCTGATTTTTGTAGACTAAAAAACTTTTGTAGTTTTCTACTCTAGATAAGTTAGATTGTGCAATTGGTTTGAAGGATATGAAAACTTCACCTAATAAGTCAATATTGCACTTTTGACTTTCTACAAACTTCATTGTTAAATAGAAATAAATTATACAATTTTTTTGTCTTTATTGTTAGTATTCTAAATACTTACTGGTATGTCTAATTGTGATAGGAAAAAAAGGACCGGTGAAAAGGGAATCGAAGCACTATAATTTTTTTGTAGAATAAGATTTCCAAAAGAGGTTTCATATTGTCAATGACATTTTGATAGTGTGGGAAAAAAATTATGTGGAAACACTATTTTCAAATACTCGAAAAATATTTTTGAGATCATATTTAAAATGTTGAGATTCCTTGCTTATGATAAAGATAAAATTAGACTTAGTGTCTAATTTAAATTTGGAGCACAAGATATGAAATTCAATGATACTTTTTTATTATGTTAGACCCACAAAATTCTTGGAATATATTTGATATTTGTGGTCGTTGAGTTTCTCTTTTACTAGTATATGGTATGACTAGTATGAAAATACCAAATTATATATATACTTGTTCAAAATAATTGTGTTCTTTTATGAAAATGTGTCACTTAAAATGTTGTGATTTTTCATGAAAAGATATGTCTATCAAAATAAAACTATTTGTATAGACATGAATATAGGTGAATAGTCATTTGTCAGGTTTTGTAAAAGAAACATTTGAATTATATTGCCTCTATTGGACCCGATGAGACTATGTTCATGGGTAGTTCTATAACAATCAAATTGAAAGTTATGGAAAGGTCCTTTTAAAAAGGACATTTGACAAGGTGTTGACTCTGAACAATGTTTATATCCTACAAAATTGTACTAAGTAGGAACAAAATATTTGTGAGAAAAAGTTACCTCACGGAGAGCTTTTCAAACTCAATATTTTTATTTGTTCTTACTTTCTTGAGTCAAACTGTTTGTGACATAAACACTTGGGACATGTAAAGTTTGTGTTGAATCTAAGTATGCTAAGTATTCTTATAAATTTGTGAAAGGAGTTCTAATCTGTTGAGTTGATTTACATTGACATTTGTGATATGAAGTCAAAATCATCTCATCGTGGGAAAAAGTATCTCATAACTTTTCTTGACAATTGCATTAGATATGGTTATGTCTATTTGCTGAATGGTAAGGATGAAACAATAGAAACGCATAGGCAATATAATATTGAAGTTGAAAATCATTTGGGAAAAAGACAAGAAGTGATAGGGATGGAGAGTATAAATTTCTTTTTGCATAAATATGTTTGGAAAGTGGAATTATCCATCAAACTATTGCCCTATTCACCCCAATCTAATGAAACATCAGAATGAATAAAAACTAAAACTTTGAAAGAAATGATGGATACATTACTTATAAGTTCAGGTTCACCAAAAAACTTGTGTGGAGAAGCTATTCTTATAGCAAAAGGGAACAACAAAAAGTTTGTCTCTTCAGAAAGAAAAAAAATAAAAAGTTTATTTTGTCCAGGACACAATCTATTCCTTATGAGAAATGGAAAGGAAGCAAATCCAAATTTAAATATTTCAAAGTGTGGCAGTGTCTAGCCAAAGTCCAAGTTCCTATTCCTAAAAGGATCAAAATAAGACCTAAGATTGTTGACTGTAAAATTAGACTTGGGTAGTCTAATGAAGGGTCTAAAAGACCTTGAAAAGAACAATAGGAGAATGTACTTAATAAAGAGATTTAGAGGCGTGGTAAACGTCAAAGGACATCTACTTCCTTCAGAT
Source organism: Solanum piurae (assembly GCA_029582685.1). Taxonomy (NCBI): domain Eukaryota; kingdom Viridiplantae; phylum Streptophyta; class Magnoliopsida; order Solanales; family Solanaceae; genus Solanum; species Solanum piurae. Next base: position 11,340 of record JAJOOO010007205.1, on the reverse strand, counting down.
ATGATTTTATAACATTTCTCATGCCATCTTTGGACTCATTCTTTTGGAAAGATGGTGTCAATAGTGAGATTGATTCAATCTTGAGCAACCATATTGGAAGTTAATTAATCTTCCTCCGAAAAATAAACCTTTGGGCTCAAAGTAAATCTTCAGAAGGAAAATGAAAGTCGATGGAACTATTGACAAATACAAAGCAAGAATTTTTGTCAAAAGTTTTAGACAAAAAGAAGGTCTTGATTTTTCCGACACATACACCTCAGTAACTAAAATTACATTCATTCGTATGTTAATTGCATTAGCTACGGCGTATGACCTCTAAATCCATCAAATGAATGTGAAAATAACTTTCTTAAATGGGGAATTGGAGGAAGAAATTTACATGGAACAACCTGAGGGTTTTGTAGTTCCTGGCAAAGAAAAGAAACTGTACGAACTTTTAAAGTCACTTGATGGACTAAAGCAAGCACCCAAATAGTGACATGAGAAATTTGACCAAACCATGTTGGCAAATGGATTGAAGAATGATGGAATTGATAGATGTGTTTACATTAAAGACACTCCAAATCACAGGGTCATTGTTTGTTTGTTTGTATGTTGATGACATGTTTATCATCAGTAGAGACACTTATGACATAAATGCTACTAAACATATGTTAGAAAACAACTTTGATATGAAAGATCTTGGAGTTGCTGATGTGATCTTAGGTATAAGAATCCTTAGAAACCATAATGTTTAGCATTGTCATGATTCCATTACATTAGAAAGGTCCTTGACTAGTACAAATATTTGGATTTTAATATTGTCAAGACTCCAATAAATGTGAGTTTTGCACTTCAAAATAATGAAGGCAAAAGTGACTCACAATTGGATTATGCTAGAGTATTGGGAAGTATGATGTATATCACGAAATGTACATGATCAGATATAGCATGTTCTATTAGTAAACTGAGTTGGTTCACGATTAATCCCAACCAAACTCATTGGATGACAATGAAAAGGAATTTGGGGTATTTAAAACCTACTCAAAACTATGTGTTGCATTATAACAAATATTCAGCAGTATTGAAAGGATATAGTGATGCAAATTCAATCACTGGATCAAAGAAGTAAAATCCACAAGTGGATATGTACTTAGTCTTGGGGAGGAGCAGTCTCTTGAAAATATTCCAAACAGACATGTATCACTACCTCTATCACGATCTTTGAGTTTGTCGCTCTAGATAAGGTCGGTGAATAAGTTGAAAGACTCCAGAATTTCTTGATAGATATTCTCTTTTGGCCCAAACCTTTGGCATTATTATGCATACACTTTTATAGTCAAGATGAAATATGTAGGGCATGAAGCATGTTGTATAACAGAGAGTCTTGCAATATAAGACGTAGATATAATACTGTTATAAAACTACTCTCTAAAACAACTTATAAGACTAGATAGAGAATGCGAGGAATTCTATTTTATTCATAAGCCGATGAAGAGTATATATAGGCGTTGATACAATAATGAGTCCTAAAGTGATACAACAATGAATCCTAGTTATACTAGAAGATAAATTCATGTTATATCTCTTTTATGCCCCCGCAAGTTGGTGTTGACATTTATAATAACCAAATTGTCAAACATACGACTGAAAGAAGCACGTGGTAGTGGCTTGGTTAGGACATCAACAACCTGATCAGAAGCATGTAGATGCTTCACTTCAACATCTTTATGTTACAACTAATCACGAACAAAGTGGAAATCGATGGCAATATGCTTCATCTTGCTATGAAAGACAGGATTTTCGCAAATGTATGTAGTTCCAATATTATCAAAGAGTATGTGAAGTATGCAAGCAAGGGAAAAGTGAAGCTCACGCAATATGTTGGTGATCCAGTTGGTTCTCTGCAAGAGCAGCAATAACAACTTGGTATTCAGCTTCAGTAGATGATTGAGAGACAAATCAATGCTTCTTGGAGGACAATGAGACAAGAGTACTTCCAAGATATATAACATATCCAATTGTGGAAGTTCTATCAGTAGGGTCAACGGCCCAATCAGAATCAGAATACACCATAATCCGGTTATCAGTGTCACGGGTTATTTGAAGCCCAAAGGAAAAGGTTTGATTGAGATATCGAAGCAGCCGCTTCACAGCCTTCCAGTGATTATCTTGATGAAAATGCATAAACTGAGAGAGTTTATTTACTGTAAACGCAATGTTAGGTCTGGTGAAGGATAAAAATTGTAGATTGCCAATAATTGTTCGAAAGAGAGAACCATCAACAATAGGATCAACCTGGTTTACATTGAGAACAGTAGCGATGGACATAGGAGTGGAAAATCCTTTGTTGTCTAGCATATTCTCTTCCTAGAGAAGGTCTTTTGTATGCTTCTGTTGAGACAACAACACGCCACCTTGATATGACAGAACTTCAACACCCAAAAACTAGTTCAAGTGGCCCAGGTCCTTGAGAGAGAACTGCTAAGCAAGGGCGTTGATAATTTGTCGAAAACCATGGTCACTATTTCCAGTAACAATAATCTCATCCACATTTACGAGGATGTAAATAGTCAATCCTGAATTATGAAAGATGAACAAAGATGAGTCAGAGTGTGATTTACAAAAATCTTATGTTACCAAAAAGTTCTTGAGCTTGTTGTACCAAGATCTAGGTGTTTGTTTGAGACCGTAAATGGCTCTATTAAGTTTGCAGACATGACTGGACAAAGTTGGATGCTCAAAGCCAAGAGGTTGTCGCATATAAACTTGTTCCTCTAAATGACCTTGCAAGAATGCATTATTTACATCAAGTTGATGCAAACACCAATTGCATTGAACATCAATAGCGACAACCAGGTGAATGATTGTAGGCTTGACTACCAGACTAAAGGTTGAATGGTAGTCAAGTCCTGGCCGCTGAGTGAAGCTTTTGGCCACTAATCAAACTTTATACCTATCAATAGAGACATCAGGATGATGCTTAATGCAAAAGAGCCACTTTCAGTACTACACTCTTAGAAGGATTGTTAGGAACCAAAGTCCACGTATGGTTTTTCACAAGGGCATCAAATTCATCTTGCATAGCAATGTTCCAGTGGGGTTCATGCTGAGCTTGTTTGTAAGAAGAAGGCATTTTTGGACTTGGAGAGTGAGCAAGAAAGCGAGGGTGTTGTTTGGGCTTATGGATTTTATTTTTGGAACGGGTAACCAATGAGTGACTCGAGGTTGTGGTGGCGGGCGCAACTGAAGTGGGTTCGATGGGTTGTGTGCTAGAGGGTGTGATGATAGCCGACAAATGTGGAGTAGAAGGACGGGAAATGGGATTAGGTACGGGAGGAGACAAATGGGTGTTTTGGCTGGCCAATGAGGGTAACGATTGGGGAGCTGAAGGTGGATTGCATCGTCGATAAGTTAACAGGGGTGGGTTTTAATTTCTTGTTGAAAATGGGTAGTTGGGTTTAGAGAAGAAGGATTGAGTCGCTGCCATGAATTTTGAGTAGAAACTGCGACTTCATTAGATATAGAACTATGAGGAGAGTTGAAGAGACTACCTGAACTTTGGGTCTGCTTTCTATTTGTTGCAAGTGGCATGGGCGAACTTTGTGGGCAAGGTCCACACGCAAAAGCCGGAGGAAGATCCATGTTCAAATTTTGAGGTTCACATGTGAAATTCTGATCATTTTCCTTCATAGTGTTATCCCATGATTTAATTTGAAAATTTGATAAATGAGAGAAAATATTTTGAAAAGGAAAATTATTCTCAAAAAATAAAACATCCCTTGACAAAATATTTTTGACGAAATTGGATCAAAGCACTGGTGGCAGTAATATTTGTTGGAAAAACCCAGGTATACATATGGAGTTGAATGGGGCTGAAGCTTATTTTTGGTATATGGTCGAAGCCAAAGATAGCATAAACACCCGAAAGTTCTTATTGAATCAAATTTTGGGGTGTCTTGAAAAAGTATTTTATGAGGGCAGTTATCTTTTAGGGTAGCTGAGGGTAATTTGTTGATGAGATAAACTGCCTGATGGCAAGCAAAGATCTAAAAAGTCGGGGGAAGTGAGGCTTGATGAATTAAGGTTTCGGTGGTTTCAACAACATATCTATGATGTCATTCAACTACAGCTACACATTGAGGTGCATAAGAAGGTGAAACAAGATGTTCAATACCATGTGTTTTTAAATATGGAGAGAATCCTTCAAATTCACCATAACCATCAATGTAAAATGAGAGAATTTTTGTATTAAAGCGACGTTCAAGTAATGTATGTAGACTTTTAAAAATATCTTGAACTTCACTTTTATTTTTCAAAGTATATATCCATATATATTTCAAAAATTGATCAACAAACAATGCATAATAACGCTTTTTATCAATGGATAACACCGGGGAAGGTCCTCACAAATCACTGTAGATAATTTGTAGTAGTTGTTGACTTTGCAATGTACTTTCAGAAAAAGGCAACCTGTGCATTTTATTTGAATTGCAAGAATTACAAACTGAAGAAGTGTTTTAATCAGAAAATGGAATTGAAAACATTGTTAACAGTTTGTGTAAACTGTGATGATTTGGAAGCCCCAATCGTCATTGCCACAAGTTGATAGGAAGACGACGAACTACCAGATTTAACTGAAGTTGAGATAGGCGTGTAGTCTTTTGCGGCCACTCATACAACCCATCTCTATTATGTCCGCACACCAGAGGCGCCTCCGTAGTCAGATCCTTCACAAGAAAATTAAGAGGAAAATTCAATAGATGTTTTGTTGTCATTACAAAATCTAGAGACAGAGAGAAGATTTATTTTTATGTTTGGGGCGCAGAGGGTATCATTTAGTTTGAAGCTTTTATTTGATGAACATAAGTGAGTGTTACAAGTGTGAGAAATTGGAATGGTATTAGCATTTCCCATTGAGAGCTCTCCGGGTCTGTGGTAGTCCTGAGAAGTGGCCAAGTTGCGAGTATCAGTTATGATGTGATGGTTTACCCCGGAATTAACAATCCATGGATCTTGTTGTTGTAGAAGCTGAGCATCATAATTTGCGCGAGCTTGAAAGTGGTTGTGAAACTGGGATCTACACACATTGGCAGAGTGACCGGGGCCATCACAGAGTTCACAACGAAGGAAATTGTCACTGTTTTGGGGATGCTGATTTCGACGAGAGAGCCACTGCTGGGTATTTGATGAGTCTAGGGCTTTCTGGGAAGGCCATTGTTGGCTACCTTGTGAGGTACTACCTACCTGCTTTCGGTTGTTATTATTCTTTAAAGGTGATTGATTGTTTCTTTGAGATATTGCAGCAGTAATTTGTGGTGTTAGTTTGGGTTCTCCATGCTTAAGAAAGATCTCATTGTCAAGCAGTTTTTCATAAAGTTCTTCATAGGTGATCATTGTTTCACACAACCAGATGGCTGCGGAGATAGTGTTATAGTAGGGACCAAGGCCTTGGAGGATTCTCACAGTAAGTTACATATCAGTGATTGGTGCTCCACCGATTGCAAGTTCATTAGCAATGGAACGTATGTCACATAGATAGTCAGTGACATGCCTAGAATCTTTGGTAATACGAGCTAGTTGATCTTGGAGAGTGATAATTCTTGTCTATGATTTATTGGCGAAGGCAGTGTGCAGGGATTCCCAAGCTTTGTGTGCCGATGTGGCTGTTGCAACAGTTGATGCAAGTGTAGGTTCCACCGATGCTAAGATGGAATTTTGGACAAGCTGATCATGTCGAAACCAGTTCGTATAAGCTGGATTCAGAGTGCTCTCATTGTTTGCTGTAAGTGTGATTGGAGGAGAAACAACTGTAAAAATCAAGATGGCCAAACAGTTTATTTCCGTGCATAAGCATCAACACCTGTGCCTTCTAGGTGGTGAAGTTATGGTTGTCGGCAAGTTTGATGGGTAATTGAGAGGTAGGGTTAAACAACACGGTGACAGTGTTATTGGTTGTGCTATCTGTGTTAACAACAGTGGTATGTGGGGCCATATTTGCGTGAGGCAGCAGGTAGGGTTAGAGGAGAAAAAAATTGGGATCGTACTCGTGTGAGCTTTTAGAGCCATGATACCATAAAACAACTTATAAGACTAAATAGAGAATGAGAAGAATTTTATTTTATTCATAAGCTGATGAAGAGTATATATAGGCGCTGATAAAATAATGAGTCCTAAAGTGATACAACAACGACTTCTAGTTATACTAGAAGATAAATTTACGTTATATCTCTTTTACTCTCTAGTAGAATTATCACATTTGACTATGTAAAGTCAAAGAATAATGTGTCAGATCCACTTACAAAAAGGCCTAACTAGAGACAAAGTTGAAAGATTGTCTAAGGGAATGGGTTTATGGGTTAGGACAAGTCATCATGGTGGTAACTCTACCTAGAAGAATGGAGATTCCAAGATCTAGGTTCAAGGAGAAAACAAATTTGTGACTAGTAGTTCGACATTATCAACCAACTCAATCCATTCTCATGATGAGGACAGTGCTCAAGAATAAGGATAAAATATTAAGGCTCATTAACGAGTTAATAAAGCTTAAAGTTTTTAATGATTTGCTAAGTTTGGAAAATTTTACCAAATAGTGTATCTATGCAATAACACCTGTTAGAAATCACCTATATGAGTGTGAAATGGAAGCCGCTTCAAAGAGAACCATTGTAAAAAGCGTATTCTCTATACACTCAAGAAACCAGGAGGTGATCATGACTGAAACGAACCCAACCGTGAGAGCCATAGAAAGTAAATGATTGATTGTGTGTCATATGGTTGTCTAGGTATACACCATAGATTGACGGTTCAAAGATATCAAATCTACCAATTGACCGAGTATATCTGAATATGTTCACTACCGAAAGATCAAAGGGAAACCTACTTATCCAGATGCAACTAGTTCTTGCTTGTAAGCTATACACACTTGTACGTTTCTTTGTCTTAGAGCCATTCCCCATTCATGAGGGGGATTTTTTGATTTTAAAAGGTGTGAATGGAAAATGAAGAGTTGCGACTTTTATGATGAGTTGTGACTTTTAAGAAAAGTTGTGACTTTTATGAAGAGTTGTGACTTTTATGAAAAGTTGGTGACTTTTATGAAAGGTTGTGACCCTTCAGAAGGGTTGTAACTTTCCAAAGGGTTGTGACATTTTCAATAAGGCACAATAAGCATATATTCACACTATCCTTTGTTGTCTATAAATAGGGATTTTCTTCCATTTTAAAACAACTAATTTTCTGGACTTCTTCTACTACTGCTAAATCTAGTGTTCTAAGTGTACTTTACTGCCGCTGAGCGGTTCGCTTACATCGTGGTTATAGGTATCGATAAACCGGTGAATAAGATCATTTTATCTTGGGAGGATATATTTCATTAAACCTCGAGTACTTGAGGGGGATAATTTCCTTAAGGGGACACTGTACATTATGTTGGCTCGATTTTTTTCTTTGAGAAAATTATTTTGTATATTGTTTCTAATCTGTTTCAGATTCTATTTTTTTTGTTGGTTTTAATTTTCTAGTTTTGAATACTCTTTAAACTTTGTTGTTTCTTATAAAGTTCGTCAATGTTTTTGTTCTAAGTATCTTAGGAGTACAGGATGAACAACATTTGCTTCATGTTATTAATATTGTTAAGAGACCACAAATTACCATATCACCGACATTTAGTTTATGTAGACACTATAACGTACATATATTGATTTCATCAGCTTCTTGAGAAACACCAGAATTTATTCACTCATAAAATTTTCAGCTTTATTAATGATGGCAATTTCATTATATTTCTGATTAAATAAATATATAGTTTCCAAAGTAACAATGAAGTACTTCTTGAATTCCCATCCATTATATATCTTTCAGTATTTAGCAACCGAACATTCTATGAACAATTAGTAGTCAAAATATGTAACTTTTGTGAAATTCTTAATATTCAATCATGCGATCACTCTAATTTGTTGATTGTGCAGCCAAGAATCAATGGGCATACAGAAAAAATCACTACCAAACAAAAACTACACAAGAAATGGTCTTTAATTAGCAGTAATTAATTAACGATAATAACTTAATTGCCGCTAAATATGTTATTTTAGAGGCAATTAACACACTTTGAAAATGTTTCTAATGTTTGTAGCGAGATTGGATCCTATTGCAATTAACTGTTGCAGATAAAAACTTTATCAGTCTTTCTTAATATGTATATTTATTGCCACTAAAAGTTGTTTTTGTTGTAGTGAAAGTGTTTTTCCCTATTAAGGGTGAAGGGGATACAAGGTTTGTGTTTAATACTGTAATTTGGTGTTTGGGTTGCAAGGTATGATTCTTTGGAGGATCTTCATCCCCCTTTGGGAATTTGTATTGTTGACATAATAGAGTACGATTGTTACAATGCTAGTGGGTTGAGTCGATAAGTTTTATCTTGGAGTTGTTTTCAGTCATCGTTTCCTGGAAGTGTTTGTGCTAGAAAGTTGTTGAGAATATAATTAAATAATTAAAAGTGTTTTTTGTAACTTAAGCTCACACACTTTAACAAAAGTGTTATGCATAGTAATTGTGTGGTGTAAGCATGCTCTACATATCAATTCTTCTTTGTTAAATTAGTATCAATATGTACAAGTACTTCAGAAAGGTTAGTATCATGTGAGTATCAATTGATACATGTTATCAAATTTGCAAGTTGCAACTCCGAGGAAATAAAACAAGCATAGTTTTTTTGAAATTAGCATGAATCCAAGAAATACAAATATCATACAATACGATGTACTATCGATGACCACTAATGAATGGAAGGACATGACAAATTTTTCCGTTGGAAATTATCACATTATCCAGGCTAGTCATAACTCAGAAGATCGAAGTACGAGATGACCCCTTTCTGCAACCAATATATTCATTCACATGGACTATTAGCATTACCTGAGAAAGAATCAAAAGATTCATTGCAATTAGAAAATGCTTTCTAATGTTTGGTGTGTTAATGAATTTGGTGATCATTTTATTTGCAAAAGGACTGTTCTAGAATTGAAAGGGTCACTGCATTACTTGCGCGAAATGAAAAACCAGAGGAACATCGTGACAAAAATGAGGAAGTTGCTGCTTATTGTGGTCCAATGGTGCTAATTAAAGGTGTGGATATTGATGTTTCATAAAGGACAAAGAATTCAAGAGATGGGGGTTGTTTGTTAGACGCCAAGTATGGTCACTAATACATGGAAAGGTAAGTGTGGAATAGAGTGTCTACATAAGCTAAACGAAAATGTTGTTGTAATTTGTCTCTTAACAGTATTTATGACAAGAATTAAATTGTTCTTGACTCAATGTATCAAAGATGTCTCAAAAAGGACTTGTCTTACTAAATTTAATGTGATGAGTTTTAAAATATATGTATACAAACAAGTATCGGTCTTGCAATTTTTTCTTTTGAAAAAGAACTTCAGATATATTTATAAAACATAATCTTAGAATAAAAAAATCTCTAAACACTATTTTTTTTTTTGAAAAAAGAAATTAAAACCTTAATTCTCAAATAGAATTCAAACTATAGATCCAATACATTCTGATGGTATTAAAGGAAGATGAAAAACTAACAATAGAGAAGAATAGAACAATGAAGCAGTAACAACATGTGTTTACAAGTTGCTTTTATTGAGAATCAACAACTAGTAGTACATCAGTGGCAGAAGCAATGCTCATATAAACACGATCATACTGTATGATGGTGTCTATGCAAGCATTGGTTCCCTACAACCACGGATGTACTCGTTGATTCATGTAGTATGATGGTGGCTATGCAAGAATTGCTTCCCCGCAGTCCTTCTGATCCCACATCACTTTTGCATCTGAGAAGCTACTCTTGTATATTGAAAAGAACACAAATATTGTGGCATATGTAACCTTTATACATTGTCCAAACAATTTCCTTCCATTGAGGCTCACAATAGCAAGCGCAACTGATCGGTGATCAAAGTAATCCACAAACCCATAGTATGGCTTGTCCTTCCTTATGAGCTTGTATCGCTCAAGAGGAGCACGGGTGCTAGTGAAAACCTCTTGAACAAGTGGTTCTTTTACTTTAAGTTTATGTTTCCAACATACATGCACACTCCAACAACTATGCATGTATGTTGAAAATGTCAATCAGAAGATCTTGCAATTTTGAAAAGGTTGGCGGCTTGGAGGTGGCATAAAAAAATGAAATTTAAAATTTGAAATACTTTTCTAAATCATTCTTAATTGACGAGGTGAGGCGAGGGGGCGTAAAAAATGATTTCTTTTTAAATTTAAAATATTTCCCAAAAATAAGTTTTCTTAAATTAATTTTGACGGGAATGACCTGGGTGGGGGTAGAGGAGGGGGGGGGGGGTAAGCAGTGGTGTAAAAATGAAAAAACTTTAAATCTGAAATATTTTCCAAATTCAAATTTTTAAAATTATAGTGCTTCAATTCCTTTGGCACCGGTCCTTTTTTTTTCTATCACAATTAAACATACCACTAAGTATTTAGAATACTAACAATAAAGACAATTTTTTGTTCAATTTATTTCTATTTAACAATGAAGTTTGTAGAAAACCAAAAGTACAATACAGACTTATTAGGTGAAGTTTTCATGTCCTTCAAAACCAATTGCACATTCTAACTTATCTAGAGTATAAAACTACAAAAGTTTTTTAGTCTACAAAAATCAAACACAATGAAATTTCACACGGAGTACAAACCTAGTCTCCAAACTACCCAGGGGAGGGTTGTAGGGGTTAATGGGGTATGGCACCCACGGGAGGGGTTAGGGGATCCTCGGGGAACGGCGCACAGGGAAGGAGGGTAGGGGATCCTCATGGAACGACGCCCTGGGGAGGAGGGTAGGGGTACTAGGGGGTCCTCGGGGAAAGACACCCCGGGGAGAAGGGAAAGGGGGGTAAGGGGTCCTCGGGGGATGGTACCCTTGGGGAGAGGGTAGAGGGTCCTCAGCGCATAACGCCCTGAGGCGCGGGGTAAGGGGGTAGGGGATCCTCGAGGCACAGCACCCCGGGGAATGGGTAAGGGGGTAGGGCATCCCCGGGGAACGGCGCCTAGGGAAGGGGGTAAATGGGGGTCCACGAGGAATGGCGTCCAGGGGAGAGGAGTAGGGGATCCTTGGGGAACGGCGCCCAAGGGAGGAGGGTACGGGGTAGAGGATCCTTAGGGAATGACGCGCCTGAAAGAGGGTAGGGGGTGTGGGGTCCTCAGGGCACGACACCACAAGAAGAAGGGTAGGGGAGGTGGAGGGTCCCCGGGGTACGGTGCCCTTGGGTGCGGGGTAGTAGGGGTGGAGGGTCCTTGGGCCCCGAGGCCCCGGGGCGGGAGGTCCTCGGGCTATGGAGCCTT
>JAJOOO010007204.1:0-14278 GCA_029582685.1 Solanum piurae | reverse complement strand
TGTGTCCCTCTTGTGTTGTAGTCATGTTTTAAGATGGCTACCTTGAGACGTAGTATTCCGATTTTGTATTAAAGGTTTAAATGAGGTGACTTTTTAAGTCTTGTGTTATATTATGAAAAAGTTTTAAATTTTCCGCTATTTTTCTATGATAATGCTATGACGAATGCTTGTATAAGACCTCCAAGATGTCGAATACGCCGGTAACGACTAGGGGGTGCTCTCAGGTCGTTACACTACAACTTCAGCAGCACCAGCAGGTCGCCTGACTCAGCAGGGTAACTCATCTCGTACATGTGCTGGACAGCGCCAAAACATGTTGTATATTCTTTAGGCTTTGCAGGATCACGGAGATTCTCCTGATGTAGTCAATGGTACATTATGAGTCATTAACTTAGATGTTTATGATTTGTTAGATCCAGGGGCTAATCTTTGCTTTGTAACTCCTTATATAGAAGTCAACTTCGATGTTAGTCCAGAAATTCTCTTAGAACCCTTTCCAGTCTCTACTCCAGTCGGTGACCCAATTATAGCTGGACGAGTATAGAAAAATTACCATGTCACAGTCTCCCTGAAAGTCACCTCAGAAGATCTTGTAGATTTATAAATGGTAGATTTTGATATCATTCTAGGCATGGATTGGTTACATTCATGTTATGCCTCAGTGAATTATAGAACTAGGATAGTTCGTTTCCAGTTTCTGGATGAACCAATCTTAGAATGGAAGGGTAGTAGCTTAGCGTCTATGGGCCAATTCATTTCTTACCTTAAGGCTAGAAGGTTGATCTCTAAGGGTTATCTATATCATCTAGTTTGGGTTAAGGATTCAAGCTCCGAAACCCCAACTCTTGAGTTAGTTCTAGTAGTTATGGAGTTCCTAGAAGTGTTTCCAGAAGATCTTCCCGGAGTTCCTCCCGAAAGGGAAATCAACTTTGGAATTGATCTCCTTCGAGATACTCATCCTATTTCTATTCCTCCTTACAGAATGGCTCCAGCTGAGCTTAAGGAATTGAAAGAGCTGTTGAAAGACCTTCTAGATAAGGGCTTCATCAGACCTAGTATTTCCCTATGGGGTGCACCAATGTTTTTCATGAAAAAGAAAGATGGTTCTCTCAGAATGTAAATTGACTATAGGCAGTTGAACAAAGTCAAAATCAAGAATAATTATCCTATTCCCAGGATTGATGACTTGTTTGACAAACATCAGGGTGCTAGTCATTTCTCAAAGATAGACCTCAGATCCGATTATCATTAGCTCAGAGTCAGAGATAGTGACATCCCAAAAACAACCTTCAGAACTCGGTATGGTCATTATGAATTTGTAGTTATGTCATTTAGACTAACCAATTCTCCAGCAACTATCATATATTTGATGAACAGAGTGTTCAAGAAGTATTTGGACTTGTTCGTTATTGTGTTTATCGATGATAACCTTATTTACTCTAGGAATGAGGAAGAACATGCGACTCATTTGAGGGTTGTCCTGCAAACTCTCAAAGATTGCAAGTTATTCACTGTATTTAGCAAATGTGAGTTTTGGTTTCTATCTGTTGCTTTCCTTGGGCATATTTTGTCTAGCGAAGGGATCCGAGTAGATTCTCAGAAAATAGAAGCAGTGAAACAATAGAAGCTTCTTGGGTTTAGCTGGTTATTACAGAAGGTTCGTGGAAGGATTCTCATCTACACCCTCTCCATTGACTAAGTTGACTAAACAAATGTGAAGTTTCAGTGGTCAGATGATTGTGAGAAAACCTTTGCAGAATTAAAAACTAGGTTGACTACAACTCCTATTTTGACTCTACCAGAATGTTCAGACGGTTATGTTATCTATTGTGATACATTCAGAGTCGGCCTAGGTTATGTGTTGATACACCGAGGTAAGGTTATAGCTTATGCTTCTAGACAACTTAAGGTGCATGATAAGAATTATCCGACTCATTACCTTGAGCTTTCAGCAGTGGTGTTTGCACTTAAGATTTGGAGATATTACTTGTATAGTGTTCACATAGATGTGTTCACAGACCATAATAGCCTTCAGTATGTGTTCACTCAGAAAGAGTTGAATCTTCGCTAGAGGAGATGGCTTGAGTTCCTTAAGGATTATGATATGAGTGTGCATTACTATCCTTGTAAGTCCAATGTAGTAGCAGATGCTCTAAGCATACTATCTATGGGTAGTGTAGCACATATTGAGTAAGAAAGAAAAGAGATAGCAAAGGATGTTCACTGGCTTGCTCGCTTGGGAGTTTTCCTTATGAGCATATCCGCTGGTGGTGTAATAGTTCAAAATGGGGAAGAATATTTATTGGTAGCAGAGGTTAAGGAGAAGCAAGACAGTGACCTTATATTACTTCAACTAAAGGGTGCAGTCCATCAATATAGAGTTGAGTTTTTCTCCCATGCGGGAGATGGTGTGCTTTGCTATCAGGGTCGATTATGTGTTCCTATGGTGGGTCAGTTATGATAAGAGATTCTTGTAGAAGCCAATAAATACTGGTATTATATTCATCCAGGTGCCACTAATATGTACCATGATCTGCGGAAAGTCTTTTGGTGGAATGGTATGAAAAGGGATATAACGGATTTTGTGGCTACGTGCCCTAATTGCCAGCAAGTGAAGGTAGAACATCAGAAACCATGAGGTATGACCAAGAGATCAACATTCCTACTTGGAAATGGGAAGTGATCAACATGGACTTCTTTACAGGTTTACCTCGTACTCACAGACAACATGAGTCCATTTGGGTGATAGTTGACAGAGTTACTAAGTCTTCACGCTTTTTGGCTCTAAAGACTATATATTCGGCATAGGACTACGCCAAGATTTACATTAATGAGATAGTCAGGTTGCATGGGGTTTCTTTGTCTATTATCTCAGATAGAGGTCCTCAGTTTACCTTTTATTTCTGGAAGTCATTTCAGAAAGGTCTTGGTACTCAGGTTAATTTTAACATAACATTTCATCCACAAACGGATGGTCAGGCAGAGCGTACCATTCATACCTTAGAGGACATGTTGAGAGCTTGAGTGATAGATTTCAAGGGAAGTTTGGATGATTACTTTCCTCTTATAGAGTTCGCCTACAATAACAATTACCATTCCAACATTCAGATGGCCCCTTATGAGGCATTGTATGGGCGTAGATGTAGATATCCAGTTTGTTGGTTTGAAGTAGGTGAAGCAACCTTGATAGGACCAGATTCGGTTCACGATGCAATGGAAAAATTGCAACTCATTAGAGATAGACTTAAGACAGCCCAGAGTCGCCAGAAATCCTATGCAAATGTAAGGAGAAGGGACTTGGAGTTCCAAATTGATGATTGGGTTTTCCTGAAAGTGTCACCTATGAAGAGAGTGATGAGATTTGGCAAGAAAGGGAAGCTCAGTCCTAGATATGTAAGCCCTTACAAGATCTTGAAAATAGTTGGTAAAGTGGCTTATGAGTTAGAGTTGGCAGAAGAACTAGCAACAGTGCATCCGATCTTTCACATTTCGTTGTTGAAGAAGTCTGTAGGTGATCCAACATCTATTGTATCTTTAAAAGTGTAGCTGTGAAGGATAGTCTAACTTATGAAGAGGTACCAGTGGATATTATTGATGATCATGTTCGAAGGTTGAGAAACAATGAAGTTGCTTCAGTTAAGGTTTTGTGGAGGAGTCAGTCCGTAGAGGGAGCTACTTGGGAAGGAGAAGCAACATTAAAGGCCAAGTATCCTCATCTCTTTCCTTCCGATTCCATTCCAACTTGAGGTAAAAGTTTCTCTCAAGTTTTTAAGTCATTCATGAGTAGCTTCAGTCTTATTATCATGTTCCTATAATTTGTACTTGCATTTTCAGCGTATTTGCATGTTCTTGGAACTTAGTTCAGTCAGAAATCAGTTTCTAGTACTTAGTGGTGGGGTTTGCAGCTCTTTCCTTCCATATCCAGCTAGTTAAGTCTTCATTCGAGGAGAAATGTTCCCAATGGGGAGATAATGTAACACCTTGCATCTGCAGGTGACACCGGCAGACACCACCCACGGACCGTAGGGTGACCCATGGACCGTAGGTGGGGTCTGTGCATGGCCACCTGTAGCACTCCCCTGAAACAGCCCAAAAAATATTCTACGGCATGACCCACGAACCGTAGGTCAGACCACAGACCGTGGTCCTGGTCTGTTGATCGAGGCCCAAAATCCCATCTCTGAAGCCAAACAACGGTTGAGCAGAACGGACCATCGGTTGGCCCGACAACTTTTAAGTCAGGGGTCGTTTGGTATTTTCCTTATGCGTTGGACCCCTAAACTACGTCGTTTAACCCCTAAACTACATAGTTTTTGATAGTTTTAGCATAGTAAACTAATTAGAACTTACCCTAATCAATCATTAACCAAAACTCCATCGATCTTAGAGAAAAAGTCGAGCAACCCTAGTTCAACAACACAACGAGTTCTTGTCAGTTCAAACCCCAAAATCGGAAGATTTGTCCGTGAATTTCGTCACCAGGTATGTGAGATTTCACTAGTGGCTTCCTTTCACCCATTAGGTCCCTAGAATTTAGTCAGATTCTTGATTCCCTTCATATTATCTAGACCTAGGGTTTCTAGAATTTTAGCAGATTTCCATGAATTAGTTATTTTAATGTTCCTAATAAGATTATCACCTAGTAGTATAGTTTTTGCCCAGATTCATGCATAAACTCAGAACCCTAGTTATGTTGTTCTTTTAGTTCATGAATTACATTAGCTAGGACAGATAAACAGACATACATGCCTTAGATTTTGAATCTTTCATTATCAGATATAAATGTTGCATTTTCAGATTTGCATGACAGATTATTGAGCTATCCAGTTTACTTCAGTTATGCTATAAAATTCATATATTTAGTTGGGAGTAGGTTTTATACCAAGTTGGACGGGGTCAGTCACCCTCAAGTCCCAGGACTACCTACCCCCATAGGTTATAAGTCCCCTTTGTGGGCATCAATTTAATGATCACGCCAGTCATGCCTCTATACCTCTGGCAGGGTATATTCGTTCCTCTCGATGAGGAGTATACATCAGACTCCATATTTAGCTCATGTGTTTTTATGTTGCTTATTAGTAGCTCCCACAGTCATATTCTATTACATTGACCAGGTTACCAGTTACAGTTCATTATTCAGTTTCAACATGTTGTAAACTTGGTCATTCATTCAGTTAGATCATGTTCAATATATTCAGTTTCCATCATGTTCAAATTATATCATTGTTTTACCGCTTTGTTCAGTTATATGTTTTTTCATCTTTATTCAATCATGCATGCTCGGTACCTTCAAGTATTGATGCATACCCTGTGCTACATCTTCTTGTGATGTAGGTTGAGGTCCTCAGCATTCAGATCATGCATTGATCGGTTTCCGATCTTCAACTCAGCAGTATCAGTGGTGAGTCTTCATTATCTGAGGACGACATACATATTTCCTTTCTAGATTTCAGTCTTTAGTTTTCAGTTTTTGCTAGATTTATCTGGGGGCATGTCCCAGCATTTCTAGTCAGTTAAAGGCTTTATTTCAGACATAATTTGATTCACTTTTAGCTTTGAAGTTTGATATTTCAATTGTCATTAAACTCACAGTTTATTTATTCAGATAGAAATGGGTATTCCCCATCATTTTAGTTTACGTGATGTTTTAAGCTTCCTCACAATACTTTCTTACATCAGTTGTCTTTAAGTATGCTTATGATATGCCAGCAGGGTTAGTTGGGGTCACTCGTGATACTAGGTCCCGTGTTTGCGTCCTGGGGGTTGCTTCGGGGAGTGACATGCATAGATTCATAATAATAATTTATGAGTTCATAAGCATAGTTTATATTCATAAAATTGGCATAGGCATGGTTTCACGTGAAATCAATAAAAATAGTGTTATTAAGTTACAATTAATTAAATCACATAGAATTCTACTCGTGGAGAATAACATAAAACCCTAGATTTCAGGTGAAATAAATTTGAAGTAATATATACATTCTTGAAATACTTCTTAAATAATTCACTTGATATTAAATATAAGAATACTTTCTTGAAAATAATGCACTAGAAGAAAAATATACTTTCTTGAAGCTCCTCTAAAATAATGCCCTTGAAATTAAAAATAATAATTCTTTCTTGAAATACTTCTTCAAAATATTATACTTAAAACAAAATATTCTTTCTTGAATTCGTATTGAAATACTTCTTCGAAATCTTGAACATACTTTCTTTGTGAAATTAATGCATATGAAATATTATGAAAAGGTTTTTAAATAACTTTGATTAAAAAGAGGTCCATGTGGTATAATAAGCATGAACCATGAATCAATAACAATTAGCTAGTGATATGAAGTTAAATAATTTTGCTGATAAAATCAAGAACCAATGATAAGAGATAATAGGAATTAAAAATAATAAAATTCGGAGTAAGAAACCTAATCTTGATCTTTAAAAACATATATTGTAGAAGTAGGGCGTGAGGAAGAACAAATTTCCTCACATTGATAATATTACATACCTTACAAGCTCCATTAATCTTAAAAAAAGAAGGGGAATTATGACCGAAATTCCAGAGACACACCTTAACTAAACTAAGGTCCTATTACCCCTCTGAAGCCATTTGTTTTTGTAATTTTGTTCACCTTTTTGTCTTACGTGTGTTGATTCCACAAATTGGACTAGTTTAGGGCTATATTTTAATAGAAATTGAGTCCTCAAATGCTTGTTTTATCTCAATATCTGATGAAAACCCTTAAGTTTCAGGTATTTGAAGTTTGAAGGAAAACATGGACACTACTTCGCAAAATGGAACAAAATGCTGAAAAGAACAAGAAAATGAAGGCCTGAGGATCGCCAGTCCACTTGGCGAATCGCCGAAGGGTCCCACTTCGCCTTTTGTTCCAGTGTGCTGAACCTTAAAGGAAAGGATCAAGTCGGCGGATAAAGAGAGCAGTCGGTGCATCACCGAGAAGTTCTGCGAAGCAGTACTATGTCTCCCAATGACCTAGAGCACGATGATGCCGAAGGATGGTGCAAGACGGAGATGAACCACACCAAAGGGCGAATCGCCGAATTGATCGGCGATTCTGACTAATGTCGCCAAATGATCCACCGCACCACATATTTTTGAAAACTATAAATACTCGTTGAGAGAAACATTCTTAGTATCAGATTTTGGTATCATATATTCATTATAGAACAATATAATTTTAGTACTTTTTACTTTACTCTCAAGTTTGCAAGGGTTTGAAGACTTGAAGAAAAAATAGGGTTTCATCTCTTTCAATTTGGAAGTGGGTCTCTTGGATTCTTATTTCTTTGATCAAATCAAGACTTATTTCTCTATACCCATTTGATATCAACATCATTGAAGGTATAAATTTCTATCTCTTGATGTATGGCTAAAAAACCCCATTCTTGGGGTGTGATTTAGCAAATATGTGTTGATATTATTGTTAGGTCTTGCTTGCTGATAGGTTAGATATATCTTAATGGTGATTTCACCTAGTGGTTGTGGTTTAATTTAATGGGTTTTTAGTTTCAAATACAAAGCCACCCATGTGTTTTCGGCTTGCCCGAGAGGAAGGTCGCGAAACTAAGACCACTAGACTGATGGCCTAAGAAGTGGGTCAACATGAGGTTCAACCCGAGAGGGTGAGCCCTAGTCCCATATCCTAACACTCAGCTCGAGAGAGTGAATAGGGTAAGGCGTAGGCTGGTCTTCACGCGGCAAATGGGTGTCCGAGAGGAACGCATTTGAAACAGG
This sequence comes from Solanum piurae, assembly GCA_029582685.1. Taxonomy (NCBI): domain Eukaryota; kingdom Viridiplantae; phylum Streptophyta; class Magnoliopsida; order Solanales; family Solanaceae; genus Solanum; species Solanum piurae. Next base: position 6,528 of record JAJOOO010007204.1, on the reverse strand, counting down.
GTAAGTTGCCTGAGAGGGAGCTTATTTTCATCTAAATCTTAGCCTAGTCACTCTTATCTTGCAAATTTCCTATCGAAAGCATGTACCCAACTATTTATCTCAACTTGTATTGTGGTCACACCCCAAGAACTCTTCCCCATACTTGATTTCCTTGTTATTTGTATTGTTTTTGCTATACTTGTGACAAAACCCCCAAATTGATATTTGACACTTTTGTGTCCCCCTTTAATTTACAATGTTTTTAATCGTTAATGTCTTTAGCTGCGACTAGTTAGAACTAAATTTTATTTTTCTATTAATTCTCAAAACCACTCCCTTGGGACATGACCCCAACCCTTGGTTGGGTTACTATACTGTTGCACGATCGTAGACACTCATACTGGAAGTTGTGTCATTGATTATGCAAAACATCAAAATAGTGCCGCTGCCGGGAAGTGGTGTTACTTGAGAATTTTTAAATTAGTGGAATTTTTGTTCTTATTAGTTGTAGTTTACTCACTTAATTTTTAGTTTTGTTTGTTTGTTGTGTAAATATTTCAGAAAGCATGACTGTTAATGGTAGCAACAGTAGCCAGGTAGGCCACGAAGATGACATCGGAAATCTTAACGATGTCCAAGAGCCCAACATCAATGGCCCCCATCTCATGGGATGTGTTGGAGCCATCCATTTACCCCCAGCCGAGGGAAATGCAGTGTTCCACATAATGAGCACCATGTTGCAACTCTTGCAATTAAAGGGACTTTTCAGCAGACTGGCTCATGAGGATCCTCACGAGCATCTTCAAAACTTCATAGATGTGTGTGGACCATTCTTGTTCAAAAACATCTCGTCGATCCGGTTAAGGCTATTACCTTTCTCATTGATGGGAGAGGCTTGCAACTGGCTAGCAGAGCTACCACGTGAATCAATCACTTCTTGGAAGGATTTAGTGACCGCATTTCAAGTGCGATTTTCCCCCCCCTCAAAGATGATGTCTTTGCGGGATAGCATCCAGAGCTTTAAACGTCTAGAAGGTGAGCCTCTGCACGAAATTTGTCTAAGGTTTAAAAAGTTGGTGCTACAATGCCCAACCCATGGTTTACCGGACAACGTGCTACTTTAATACTTTTACCGGAGTTTGGATTCGATAAACAAAGGTGTCGCTGACCAACTCTCACCTGGAGGCTTAATGAAGCAGCCGTATGCAGTCACAACCCAACTTTTAGATGGTATGATAACCATCAACAAATCATGGTACACTCGTGAGGACCAAGTCTCCCCTCTCACTTTCAAGCTATCCAAAGAACAGACTGAAAAAGACAATGAGAGAGCCCAGAACATGGCCAAAATCATGACGCAGCTTGATTTTCTATCCAAAAATGTCATGGGGGCAGGTGCCCGTGGTATAAATGTTGTGGGAATCGGGGTGGCTCATTCGGAAGAAATGAAGTTTGAAGCCTTGTATAACGAGGAGGTAAATTTTCTAGCCAACCAAGGCGGTGGCTACCACTCAACCCAAGGCAGGGTGGTAACCAAGGTTGGGCTAGAGACGAAGGTTGGAAGGACTGTGATCGTGAATGAAGGGACCGCAATCCAAATTGGAAGGATGGGGAGAAGGATAGATACGTGCCTCCCCATGAGCGCCAAAAGCCAAATGATTCAGACGATGGTAGGTCTGAGTATATGCTTTCGTGAATCCTCAACAAAGTTGAAGGGTCAGACAAAATGCTAAAAGGCATGAAAGAAGATATGTCTACCCTTAGTCAGACCGTTACCTTTCATTCAGTTTCAATCAAGCAGTTAGAGACCCAGATGGGTCATATCTCATCTCACCTAAATCCGAGTTAGCCAGATGGTTTGCCGAGTGACACCATTATTAACTCCAAGGATGAGGTTTAAAGTTGAACTTGCATCATGCCACGACGTTAACTAAGGTGCTTTTTGGGAGGCAACCCAAAGACCATTTATCGCTTTCTTTTGTTTTGATTAAATAATGGTGTGTTGATTGTGCATATGGAAGCATGGAGAGTGAACGAAAAAGCACGGATTGTCTAGCAATAGATTCAGTCAGCGAATCCGATCTTATCTGCCATTTGACTCAAGACATCGTCAACATTAGAGTCTATAAAACTCGGCGAGCTTTGGAAGTTATTGTGAATCGCCGACCATGTCGGCGATCACGAGGGACACCGCCGATTGGACCCTCGTAAACCAGAGGTTCTGTAAATATCAGCGAAGAAACTAAACAATTGGCGCTCCGCTGAGTGGTCGAAAGCTGGACGGTCTTTGCAAGGCAAAGGTTTAAAAGTTTCAACTTTATTCACTTTCCCCCACTTTTCGTCAGTCCAAACTCACACCAACACTCTAGTTTTTATATTTTCTACACTTTTGGAGTATTTTGTTTCATTGATCTATGCTCGAACTCGGATCGCATTGCTATCTAGCACTTCTTGGTATCTATTCGGCATCAAAGGTTGGTAGTCCGAAGCCAGTGTTTAATTTATTAAAATTGTACTCATTTGCATAATGTTGATATTGTTGAACCTCTGTCGAGGCTCTGAATTGATGGGATTACATATATTGTCGATTATGATTCTTTTTGCGCAACTTGTAGAATCCCACTTGATTGTGCTTTGAGTCGACTTATTTGTCTATAGGTGTGTAAAAATTGCTATGTTCTTCGCTGAATTTAGGCCTTAAGAGGCTTAAAATGCATTATCAGGGGTTGCTGGGTTGAATTTGAAAGAAATAGGTTGAAAATAGACACGTTGGGCTGTTTGGCGAGCCGAGTAGAGCTCACCCAACTTCTCGGTGGTTTGCATAATGCTCCCATTCCTCCTTTAACTAAATGGTACATGTATTAATCGATTTGTAACTTTCGGTGGTTAGCCTAATGTCGCTAAGCGCACTCGGTGACTCGCTGAAAGACTCCTTGTTCGCCCTTTTGTCCGCACCCTTGCACCTTTGTGCATTATTTTCAGCGAATAGCCTAAATGGATGAGTACTTCTCCAACTAGTTTGGTGAAGCTATTCTACACTCAGAATTCCCCTACCCCTGTTTAAAATACTATCTAACTTTTCTCGAAGTCGTTTGCAGAAATGGCTAGACCAAAAGTTGCAGGAAGAGACATGCCACCACGACATGTAAGAGCACGATATTTTCAAAGAGACGAGAAGATAGAAGAACTGACCAAAGAAAGAAAAGAGAGTAAGAAAGCAAGTTCCAGCAGGAGGACCCCCATTGAACCTAGTATTCCTTCGTGGAAACGTGGATTCTACAAGACTATAGACTCTTTTTTGGTGGGCCATGAAGTGGACAAAATGGTTGAGGGTGACATCGCTGCAGAATCTAGGGAAAATGAACACAATGCGACCCAGAATGATAGTCCGAGGACAATGGTCACATTCCAGGATAATGCATCAGGTAACGATGCCCCGACAGATGGAGCAAGCGTGTAGACATGATCCCCTCTTTACCTCCCTCTCTATCTTTCTTTGTTCTCACTGTTAGATATTCATCATTTGCATTTGAGGACAAATTGCATTTATTTTTGGTGGGGTGAGGCCCACCTTGTTTGCTTGTTATGGATATTTGTGTTTTTATGTATATTTGGGTTGTCTATTTTTAATTGTGTTAATTATTGCTTTCTGTGGATGATTGAGCTCATGGCTCCCTTTTGTTTTAAATTACAAAAATGATTTTGACCCTTCCGGAAAGTTTTAAAATCTTCCAAATTTTTTTGCCATCTTTCGTGTGTTGAAAGTGGTTGTTCTTTTGCAAAATTTAAGTCTCAGTTTCGATCAATACTGATGACTTGAATGGTGCTCTCAATTGAACAAACATGAATGTGCGGCTACGACGAGACCAAATGAAGTTGCATAGACAATATGTGAACTCTTTGCCTCTTGTTGTGATTAGCCATTTATCGAATTGAGTCTCTTATAATGACCATTGCACACTACCGAAAGTGTGTAGTCTTGTTTAACTTAAGTATCAATGCCTTGTGTAATTAGCTTACTTTGAACCATGCATGAATAAACCTATAATTTGCCCCGTTAGTCTGATTGATTTAGAAAGGTGTGCTCTTGAGATAATCTTAGGTAACTTTAAAGAGTGTGAGACTAATTTAACATATACCTCTGTTGTGGCCTACCCGTGAACGTGTCAAACTCTTTTAAACACCCCTTGAGCCTTACCTTTCTTTGGAAGAAACTTGATGAACCCTAGACCTTACTTGACCCACTACCTATAATCCTCTTACTTTGTGGTTTAGTGAATAGCGGGGGTGTGGTGAAAAGGAAAAGGAGAAGTCAAGGAGTGAAAGAAAAAGTATCTATAACCCATGGTATTGCATGACAAAATGGAAACCCTCCAATAAAAAAAGTTTTGGAATAAAAGTGCAAAAAGAATTGGGTCTCCAAGCAATACATGGAGAGAGAATAAAAATATGACTTAGAAGCGCTAGAAGAAAAAGTGATAAGGGAAGGAAAAGGACGTTATGAGAACACCACATCTCACGAGGATAAACAAGTCACTGAACCTAAATGACCATACATTTGCACTCAGCCTCATTACAAGCCTTGAAAAGACCTTGTTGATCTTGAGTAAGGCGAACCAAAAATCAATCAGAAAATAAGGGCAAACCTATGGGTGAAAACATGCATTGTGTTCCTCTTTTTTGAGTGTGAACGTTGCATCTGATTCCTGATCTTAAATTGATTAGCCTCAGTGTGTGAATATGGAATCATTCTTTGTGTGAGGCCATTTAGATACTTTCATTGAGCTTGAACTTACATTAGTAGAAAGTATTGTGAACATGAGAATCTTTGGTAATGGTGTGTCACAACTTGAATCTTTGAGTACACAATTGAATCTTCGCATAAGTAGATGGAAGTCTTGTTGTGTACATTCATGAGTGAGTCTTGTGTAACACTATTTGAGACACCATTTCTGAGCAGTTGATCTTGAGTTTGCTCGAGGACAAGCAAAAGTTTAAGTTGGAGGTGTTGATGAGTCCACAAATTGGACTTATTTAGGGCTATATTTTAATATAAATTGTGTCCTCAAATGCTTGCTTTATCTCAATATCTGATGAAAACCCTTAAGTTTCAGGTATTTGAAGTTTGAAGAAAAACATGGACACTACTTCGCAAAAAGGAACAAAAAGGCTGAAAAGAATAAGAAAATAAAGGCCTGAGGATCGCCAAATCAACTTGGCGAATTGCCGAAGGGTCCCACTTCGCCTCTTGTTCCAGTGTGCTGAGCCCTGAAGGAAAGGATCAAGTCGGCGGAAAAAGAGAGCAGTCGGTGCATCGCCGAGAAGTTCCGCGAAGTATTACTCTGTCTCCCAATGACCCAGAGCACGACGATGCCGAAATATGGTGCAAGATGGCGATGAACTACACCAAAGGGAAAATTGACGAACTGATCGGTGATTCCAACCAATGTCGCCAAATGATCCGCCGCAACACATATTGTTGAACACTATAAATACTTGTTGAGAGAAACATTCTTAGTATCAGATTTTGGTATCATATTTTCATTATAGAACAATATAATTTTAGTAATTTTTATTTTACTCTCAAGTTTGTAAGGGTTTGAAGACTTAAAGAAAAAAAAGAGTTTCATCTCTTCCAATTTGGAAGTGGGTCTCTTGGATTCTTCTTTCATTGCTCAAATCAAGACTTATTTCTCTATACCCATTTGATTTCAACATCATTGAAGGTATAAATTTCTATCTCTTGATGTGTGGCTAAAAACCCCCATTCTTGGGGTGTGATTTAGCAAATATGTGTTGTTATTATTGTTGGGTCTTGCTTGCTGATAGGTTAGATGTATTTTAATGGTGATTTCACCTAGTGGTTGTGGATTAATTTAATGGGTTCGTAGTTGCAAATACAAATCCACCCATGTGTTTTCGGCTTGCCCGAGAGGGAGGTCGTGAAAGAAAGTCGACTAGACTGATGGCCTAAGGAGTGGGTCGACATGAGGTTCAGCCCGAGGGGGTGAGATATAGTCCCATATCCTAACACTCAGCTGAAGAGAGTGAGTGGTGTAAGGCGTAGGCTGGTCTTCATGCGACAAATGAGTGTCTGAGAGTAATGCATTTGAAACGGGGTAAGTTACCTGAGAGGGAGCTTATTTCCATCTAAAGCTTAGCCTAGTCACTATTATCTTGCAAATTTCCTATTGAAAGCATGTACCCAACTATTTATCTCAACTTGTATTGCGGTCACACTCCAAGAACTCTTCCCCATACTTGATTTCCTTGTTATTTTTATTGTTTTTGCTATATTTGTGACAAAACCCCCAAATTGATATTTGATACTTTTGTGTCCCCCTTTGATTTACAATGTTTTTAATCGTTAATGTCTTTAGCTGCAACTAGTTAGAACTAAATTTTATTTTTCTATTAATTCTCAAAACCACTCCCTTGGGACACGACCCCAACCCTTGGTTGGGTTACTATACTATTGCACGATCGTAGACACTCGTACTAGAGTGGGATGACATGAGGTTCATCCTGAGAGGGTGAGCCCTAGTCTCA